>JANIJG010023062.1:27708-119004 GCA_024611175.1 Megaceryle torquata
CTTGAACCCGGGGGAGGGTTTTGGGGGGGGGGGCGGCAAGGGGGGGGGGGGGGGGGGGGGGGGGGGGGGGGGGGGGGGGGGGGGATACAAATCTGCTCTTCTTGAGGGTCTTCTGTCTTCTGCAAGGACAGTTCTGCGTTCCTAAAACTCTGCAGCTCTTTGGAGGCCAATGAGGAGATCTGCTCATGATGCAGTTGAAAAGAGTGATTAATGTCAAGCATGACTAAACTGTAATTATTTGACATTTGATGCACTTTCAGTACCCTGATTTCACTTTGCTTGAATGATGTAAAACACATAGAACTTTTGTTTGCTTGTGGGGTTGAACATCTGTTACTACTCACTCACATCACTCAGCCAGGCTGATTACCAGCATCAAGGATTTGGCATTGACTCTGTCTCAGAAACACAATCTTTATTTACTGTGAGCTCTATCATCCTGTAACTCCTCTTGGCATGTAAGATAAGAGAGTTGGACTTGGTATTCATTTGGGAACAACCACAAGGGTTTTTGAATCAGGAAGATATATTAAGGCTGCAGTAGCCACCCAGGAATCTCATTACTTTTTGCAGTCCGGGCTGCATAGAAATAATCTCAGATGACAGGGAGGCTCTTCTAGATCTGAGCTATCACACGTGGCTTCATTGAAAAAAAATGCTGTTAAATGCAGAGTTTCCAGCCATACTAAAAAACCCCAAACAAACAAAAAACAAAAAGCCCAGAGAGAACTACGTGAAAGCACTGAGAACAAAAACAATTGATTGTTCTTCCAAGTGTGTTTCTGTGGAATTTCTGAAACGAAAATTTCTGCACGAATTACCAGCTTGGAAACTCATCCCACTTCAAATGAATGTAGGGGGGGAAGCAATATTTCAGACTAAGCCAGCTTTTCTGTCAGCTGTCTCAACAAATATTTTTGTCGTTAAGAACATTACTAGCAGTAACCATGATAAATTGTTAGCAATAACAATGACTTGGTGATTATCAGAAAACTCAGTATCATGTGCCAACCAGGAGGTTTTCAAGCAGATGCATTAGCATTCCTTTCTCAGAGAAACTGAGGCACAAGACTTCTCTAGCGAAAAATGAAAGGCTCATCTTCCATCAAATAATCCACATTTAGAGAACTCCTATACAATATTTCTTCTTTGTACACACATACACAATATATGGCAATAATGTCATGTCAGATAATGTCACAGACATCTGAGGTAAGATGAAAGGGAGAGCCCTTTCACCACAGCACATCTATATCTTGCCCCATACACATACAAACATGATGCTTTAACTAGCACAGGTGATGTGGCGTGAAAAAGAAGCATACGGTTTCTAGGCAACTTCCTTAAAAAATATGGCAAAAGCTTCTCTTCTGGAGGAAACTACTCTAAAAAGTGTCTGTGATAACACACCACCACTTCGTTGTCATAGCCTCTTTCACACAAATTTACATTCACTCCCAATGAATGCAGAACACAGTTAAGTATGTGTGAAGATTGCTGCTACCTAGCATGACCTGCTCTCAGGCTCAGAGGAGGCTTTACCCTACCTGCATCAAGGGCAGCAAGATATCTGAGGAACAAAGTAATTCCCTAGCACAGGCAAGATATTCTTTCTATCTAATGCCAGCCATCTGAATATGTGCTAATGGCCTGAGTCATTGCATGAGGGAAATGGGAACTTCCTTGCCAAATGCACATCTTCAGCTGGATTAGTGAACTGTGCAAAAACTAAGGCTAGAGCAATGCAGGTTTGGGCTGTTAGGAACAAGGGATGCTTTAAAGATTAGGTAAATCTTTCAGACAGAAGGAATCATCCTGCTGTGCCGAACGTTGATGTTCTACCAACATCAATTACTTGCACACAACTGGCAAGCGCCAGCTCACGTTAACAGATAAACAGCATGAAGAAGCCCTACTGTGTTTTCAGGTAACTGGGATTGGATGTATACAGTAGGTAATGTTCATATGTTAATCTAACTGCATACTCCTTAATTACAAATGAAAAGCCTTACCTAAACGTGAAAATTATGAACATTTGATGTTTTCTATGGTGACCCGGTCTTGTGTCCTATTATTCCCTCCTCAACTTTATTTTTTGCAGCACACCGTTTGGTTTGTGGACTATCTGGGTTTGTGCAAGATTCCCAGCAGGAAGAGACTACACTTAAAAGGTCACTTACCGTTTCAATTTCTTACCTTTCTCAGCTTTGAGGTGCCACTGTGGCCTCTAATTGCTGCTAGTAGGGCTGAGCGCTCATTCTCTGGCTCAGCATATGAGGGTTTCCTGTAATTGCCATTTAGTGAGCTGTCTGAAACCTAGAATATAAAAAGAATAACCTCACATTGTTATTAGATATTTACTTAGAGACAGTTTGGAAACACTATTAAATTTTTTTTTGGCACTTGTACCAGGATGCAATGTATGGAGACTAAGCAGTCTGTCTTTTTTTCGAGCCTGCTTTTCCAACCCTTACTCACACTGAACAGTGAGGATATGTGTAGACAGTAATGCTGTACTTATGGATGCAGTCTCCTATCCCCTAAGCATGAAGTCAGTGGAAAACTAGTATCACCTAGTAATACAAAATACCATTTTTTTTTTTCACTGCAGGTATTTATAGGTTCCCTCCATGCTGTGTGCTCCTTATTTTACATAACACACTGGAACTCAGGTTTGGCTCTTAGACTAACCTCTGCTTTATGCTGTATTTCTGCACCCTCTGTCTCTTCTAGCTAGTGCAGCAGCAGTGGTGTTGCATAATACACAGGAAATGCAGAATAAGCAGTGGCTCGGTCTGTATTTTGCCATTATAAATTTTTCAAATGTCTTGTGTACTCCAGCTCACCAGCAACTGTACCAGTTATAAAACCTCTGGTGCTTGACAAGGTGAATACAGGGCTCTGCAGTCTGCACAGGCTAAAAAAAGCCTCCACTTTACCTTTCTGAGTTTCTCCTTTCCCCCTCCTGTTTGAATGGCTTCCATTAGGGCACTGTGCAGTGATGTGTCTTTTGGAATTGGTTTTTGGATGATAGGTTTGAACTTTTTCTTCGGTCCAAAGATATTGGTTTGCACATTAACATCCAGTTCATTGGCAGCATTAGCATCTGAATCATCAGGTTTTTCCTCCTGTTCTGACACTGCATTTGCTGCTGCACCATTTGGCTCAGGTGAAGCTTTAAGTGAACCAACTTGTACATCATTAGCAGGAGACCATTTAGTGACTCGCAAAGAGGAGCTGGAAGAGGATGGGACTCCCTGGTGATCGGGAGACTTGAGAGATGAGGCTGAAGTAGTATGGGTCAAAGTCTCACATTTCTGGTCAAAGAAAAGACGCATCTTTTTCTCTGCTATATTTTGTTTGCCGTTTAAACCATTATCGTCTTCTGTACTGTTGTTATCCTTTGAAGAGGATTTAGTAAGTGGGACACTGGCATTCTTTTTATAGAAACTCAGAGAAGTTGCTTGATTTGGTGCCCTGATGTTGACTACTTTGTTTTCCACACCAGAATTATCACCAGGTGCAAACCTGTGGGATGCTTTTTGACTGCAAGTAAAAATATTTGAAAGTGTTTCTCTTGTTTCTGCTGATTCTGTTTCCACAGGGCTGTATTTGGCCACAATAATACATCTTTTTGGTGAAACTTCTGCTTCTGTTTTAACCTCTCCAGCCCCTTGTTTATTTTCATCTTTCTCACGGTATTCCCTAGAGTCAGACTTAAAGGTAGTTACGTTGATGTGTCTTGCAATGGCAGAAGCAACATACTGACTTGAAGTTCTCCTATGTGGCTTTACAAATGGAAGCTCCAGCTTGTCCTTATTAATGGTTGGGGCCACTAATGGTGTTACCTGAGACTGTGTAACTGGAAGAGGTGGTTTGGTCCTCTCATTCTCAGATTGTCTTTCAGCTACCTGGGTAGTAACAGCTTGTGGTGCTACAGGTTTTGGAACTGCAAGACAAACAGGTTTGTGTTCATGTTTTATAGTAAAGGGCTTCGAGTTTGTGGTGACTGCTGACTTTTTAGTAAAATGCTCAGCAGAGTCATCACTTTGTTTTTCCATAGAACTTGACCTCCAGAATGCCTTCACTTTCCCAAGACAAATTTCCTTGCTTTCATCAGTAGAGGTACCTGGTATGTGCTTACTGACACAAGTGTTTGGGCCTATAAGGTTGCCTAGTTCATCTATCTTAATGGCACCACTGGAGAGTGAAACTCCTCTATCAAAATGTTTTACTTCAGGTTTGGGAGGGACAACTTTAAAGGTTGTCAAACCCATTTTAGGTTCATAGTTTGTTCCTGAATTCTGAGCACGATGACACCATGTGGGTGTTGATGGGACTTCTTCCATTTCATTTTTTTTTGCTGGTGGCCATTTGATTTCTAATTCTGATTTACTTTTTTTCAGAGATCTTTCCCTGTTACTACATTCATTAAATGGATTTATCTTCTCTTTTGATGTACATATTTCAGCTGTGGCCTTGGAGTGGGATGGAGTCATCTTAGACTTACATTCCTCAGACTTCACACCATGTTTGGAGGGGATCTCCAGTCTTAAGTTCTTTTCACTTCTTTTTTCAAAAGAGGATGTGAGAGATTCAAACATATCTCTCCTCTGTTCCACAGGCAAGTGACTGAATTCATTTTCAGATTGTTGCTCATTTATTAGGTCCTTGGATAGGCATACAGCTCCACCACCTGTGCATCCCTTATCAAAGGAACCTGCATTGTTGTTTTTATTTGTAAAGTTTGCTGTATTAGCAGAATCAGACGAGATATTTTGTGAAGTACTTGTCTCTGTTTCTTGATTTCCATCTGAGTTAGAAGTGCTAACTTCTGGAGCATCATCTATGACTGTTACTGGAACAGAAACAGTAACATCTTGGGTAGCCTCAAATTTTCTTATATGTGGGCTCAACATTTCATTGATGTACTCCGAGTCAGAATTACTTAGGTCATCCACTGCTGCAAAATACACATAAAGCATTACATATAGGCTGTATCTAAGTGATATGACTTTAAATTACACAGACAGACAGTACAAGCTTATGCAGATCAGATAGTTACACTAAAACAAACAGGAATATATTTATGCCTGTATTGCAAAAAAAGGAGAGATTTGTGTCCTTTTTATTGTCTGGTTGCTGATTAGAATCAGCCAAATATTCCTGCAGTCCTCCTGCTTCAGCCAGTGGGAAACACACAAATGCAGCTGAAAGCAGAATTTAATCTATTGTTCATACCTTATCTTTGACTAACTTCTTTCAGTGATAAACATTTCACCACATGACTCCAAAGGAGAAACATTTCTGAGAAACAGCAAGCAACTCCAAATTAGGTTTCCCAGACCTAGTTAGTAATAACAGCCCAGCTGAAGGATTTCCTTGAGCAAGCAAACAAAGAAACAGTACTAGTATTTTTTCTTCATTCTTCTCACCCTTCATTACCACAGTGAGTCCAGAAATCTCATTGTGCAAGAAGCTTAACCCTCCTCAAATCTGCTGGTATAAATCAAGGGTTACAACACAGAAGCTAAGAAATTGCAGTGTTACAGAACATAGAGAAATTAAATCAGAACCAAGTCCACTTCAGAAGTACTGAAAAAAAGATGGGAAGTTTTAAAAAAGTATTCAGGGTCATTTGGTGACAAACCATTAATAGAGAAATATTTTTACTCACAGTAGGAAAAAGAGGAGCACAATATGACATTTTATCTCTTCCCACTGTTTCTTTTCATATTTTTCAATTTTTAACTTTAAAATGCATCTGCTAATGCAGAGGAGGCACTGGGTACAAAAATGTCCCCTTCCTTCTCCACTTCATTATGACAAAACACAGAACAGAGGCACTGTTCCTTAAATACAGAGCTGAATTCACAACTGATCTAGCTTCACTGAAGTGAATCAAATTATATCAAATTTGACCCATAAAATGTGCCCATAAAGTGTTGCTCATCCTTGTTTGGTAGCAGACACCAAAATACAATGACAACCTGATAAGCAGCTTGAAAAATATTCAGTGTGAGTCTATAAAGAATGGCTGCTCCAGAAGCACAGGGAGAGCAGCCAGTTCAGGTGGACCACATTGTGCCTCAGAACTGTGAGCTGTTCCCAGGGATCTTGGTGAGAAATGTGCAGATGTCTCAAAGTACAGTTTGACTCTGCATCTCCTGGCTATGCCTCTCCCTTTTGTACTTCAGAGGTAACATACTTCCCTACCTTCTAACTCTTCATCCAGGCCAGTCAAAGTCTGCTGGAGTTGTGCAGCAATGAATATATCCTCATTCTCATGCTTAGCCGAAGTAATTTCTTCATCTCTCCTGCTAAATGAAAGAGGAGAAAGTTGCGTGTCCTCCTTTTTTCACTTTGCACTGATGCTCTCAAATACACTTGCATTTCAGCCCTCTTGGTTGCACTGGGGTTCTGAAACTCATTCCCCAAAGTATGAAAAATAAGCAGCCTTAGAGACATGCACCACCATACTAATACATCCACATCTAGGAGGGATCTCTGTGGTGCCTGAGCATACTCAGTGTGCTGGTGGTCAAAAGATTAGGATTAATAAAGCCTGTCACAAAGGAATGGTCTGGCTTTGCTGTGAAGTACGCATTTCAGCTGGGCTGCAGAAAAGCAGCACATGTGAAGGCAAAGGTTTTGCATATCCATACCATTTTAAAAGCAGACCACTAGCCATTCTGTGCACCCACTGTACCGAAGTATCTGCACTTTAATTAAATAAAAATTGCATGGTAATGAAAAATAAAAACAGCTAAGTACTGTTAGACAATCACTCTGCATCCTGAGGGGAGGGAGGGAAGGAGCAAAGGGAAACTAATCCCTTGAGAGCTGTTTCTAATGAAAAGTATCAAGAGGCCTGATTTTGCCAGAAAGTAACTCCACGTTTTTTTAAATGAAGATGTACAATGATCTAAACGAAGCCTGAAATCAGAATGAGTGCCAAGTGTTGTCTTGGCTTATTAAACAAACAAAAAAACCCCACAAAACCAAACAAAGAAGATGAAAGTAAGACAAATCCTAAGAAAAAATGCCCTAAAATGAAAAAAAAAAATACATATGTCAACCTGCTACACAACAGACCTTCTGTTTCTTAGGAAGAGAAACCAATATTTCTCTTGACCAGCACAGCTTTTCTATCTACATCATTTCACAGTGGGTAATTTACTTTTTCTAGATATCTGTTCCTCACCTGAATTTAAGACACTGTTGCCTATGACACTGCATCTAAGTTTTGTCCTTGTGATTAGGCTACTGAAAAAATAATTTTCCACTAACTCTGGTCAGATAAAGCAAATTTGCCCTTTTTAAGATCAAACCCTTAATAGCACAGATACAGTAGCAGATTACTTTTTTTTTTTTTTTTTGGTAGTTTCTGAAATATTACCTGAAATAAGCCATTTCTCTGCAGCCTTTTAGGATAATAATTTGAATAAAAACTCAAGAATGTTTCCTGATATTGATTTAAATTATATCTAATGAAGTAGCTTCCTGGTTTTGCTATTTTACTGTTTGATTTTTCTCTTGCTCATACCAGGGGCACCTGAAAGTACATGTTGAAGCATCAGGTATTAAATTGTACGTACGTACTTCATTTATTTATTTTGTATTCACCTCTCCTTTCTTGATGTCTTTTGTAGTAGTCCTGGAGCCCAGTTATTCAACACGCATCTTGCACTTACAAAGCCGAGTTCATGTATGTGGGATCAATGAAAATAGCAAAATACACCTCGAAGGAAACCTTCCAGAACTTTTTTCACATCCACTTCCTTGTGTATCTGAACATAGAGGTTGGACAAGTCCAAGTTGGCAAGGCTATATATGTGCCTAAGTGGTTCCCTAAACTGGAATCGAAGACAGAAATCTGTGTTGCTTGTTTAAATACAAAGGAAGAGACACAGTGCTTTGTCACTAGGATACAGTTTCTTCCAACATTTGCCACTGGCCTGAGCTTTGACAGGTCCTGAACGTCCCCAGAAGCCAATATGAACAAATGATGCTCAGGCTCAGTACCCACACTGCAAGATTCATGGTAAACTGACTTTCCCTCTGATTGATTAAAAGTGGCACAAATCAGTCAAAATCTCCAGCAGAGAGAACTGATGCTGTAAGACTGCAGTCGTACTACACCCTGAAGCACAGGCATGCACACACACACACCAATGAGATTACTCATCTGAGCAAACTGACAAAAAGATTTAAATTTACTGCAGTATTTGGATTGGGAGAAAAGATTGGCAAACAGAACTCTCAACTTGAAGGTGGAAGAAAGAACTAACTAACTGAATTTCATACTGTTTTTGAAGTGGAAAGTTTTATAAAAATAATAAAACATACTTGCTCTCCCCCGAGTGCATCTTAAAAAAAATATTTGCAGACAGAGAGAAACACTCAAACTGTGCACCAGTGAAGCAACAAGTCTATCCAGCATGGAAGGCAAATACTGCTGTCTTCTTTACAAAGCTGCTCTTGCGGGATAACGCACCTGGAAATAACTGGCACACGCTGAGACTCTCTATGGTACTGTGAAGAAGTTGTTTCCAAAACCTTGGGAGAAAAATGTGTAAACCTGTATCTATCAGAGAACAAGATGTAATTTCATAAAGGCCACACCAGCTCAACACCTTTTTGGTACTTCATCGTATCCTTCTGTCTGTTGGCTGACTTCTACAATACAATCAAAATCTGTAATAACAGGAACTAATGGCTTGAGAATTTTATGGGCAATTTATCTAGGAAAACCTACTTGGGACTGCAACAGGGATTCCTGGACTCCAAACATGCAGCATAGGTCCATTGCCCTGACTAGCTCTTTTCTCATGTCAATCAATGGGAATTTTCAATGACTCCTTATAGCAAAATTTATCTTCTCCTTGATGGACACAACAGTCAGCAGAGGTCTCTTTCATTATCCTCTATGCTCTTATGCAGTGACTACACATAATTTGCCTCTCAATCTCTGCCTCAATCTCCTTATCTAGACAACTGGGATAATAATATCCAATTCACAGATTTTTTCTGAAGAGAACAATGCAGTGAAAATGAAAGGACTCTTATTTGCTCTTACAGAGGGAGCTTCAGAAAAAGGAGATCTTTTCTTTTGCATTTCCAAATTCCTACAAGAGCTATTGTTCTATTCATCTCCAAACTCACTTACAAAGCAAGTCAGAAGGTAGAGATTAATCACAGGGCTTTTCTTAAAAATCTTAGCATCGGGAATTTAAAATGTGATACGTATTTTGCGAGGTGAAAGTCTGGTAGTTTCCAGTAGCTCACATGATTTATAAATATGCCTAAGAAGACTCTTTCTCACAACAGCATTTGGGAAAGGAAAACAAAAGGGCCTCTAATTTTTTTTTTTTTTTTTCATAGCTTTCTTTCCTTCTAACCCTATACACTTTCCTTTTATCGACAGCTCTGTTTTGGCCACAACCCAATAAAAATATGAGTTATTCCAATACCATGTTTTACATGCTGGATAAACATTACCAGTGGTATTTTCTCACACACAGTTTTTCTGACTTACGGAAGAACCTGATAACCTTTACACTGCCTTTCTGGTAAAATGTGAGGTGCTAAAAATACAGTACTGGTGAGCATTTAGGCAAAGCTTGAAGTGGCAACTGTGCATAGTTCCTGGAAGCCTGTGTACTTATTACTTATGTAGATAAGCAGAGACTTGTGCAAGAGCACAGAATGGAGCAAAGTGACTACTAAACTACAGCCTTTAGTGTTCCACTGAGCTCACGCTACAACACATAATTACTCCTCAGCAGTCACTTGCACAGATGGAGACAAAATGAAACTTAGGGCAGCATTTCATCAAATTAGTGCTATGGGAGATGGACATTTATGAGACAGTTTACATTCTAAGACAGACAGAGAATTCTCTGATAAATGTAGCTGGAAATGCTGCATGAAAAGGAAAACCAAACCAGTGGCAAGATGATGGATTTGCAATGACAGAAGCTGCCATTCTATTAGAACAGATTTACCTGGGGGTCTGCAAATGATAAAACGGACCTGAGTCTCTTTGACCCACCAGAGCTCTCAGGAGTTCTGAGTGAGGTTAACTCTCAGGTGTTCTGGAAAGCCTCATGTATGGCACCAGAGGTAAAGACCACAACTCCTACTGTACCTGTTTAAATATAACACAGACCTAAATAACCTGCAGTGAAGGTACTGAGGAAGACATTCAGTTATCTACACTTGGGCACCTGGTGTCATTTGAAATACTGTAGCATATTAAAGACAACTGTCTAGGTCTGGTAGACATAATATGGAAGACAGGGAGACCCATGTCCTGCTGGACTGTCATCAGGCAGGAAGAAATGGCAGAAGGCTTCTCTCAGGTTAATGGAGCGTGACCTGGAACTCTCACTCATTTTGTACTATGTTTGCTATATCAAAAGGCTTGAGAATATGGCTCTGGTGAACCTGTTACTGACTGGGAAGGGAAGGTAGAACCATTCACTGGAAGTAACAGTCAAATGCAGACAGTCAGGCTGTGCAGTAGAACACACAGGGACCTAGTGACTGCTATAAGGCAGTTCCATGGACCTTGAGAACACTAGCTTCTCATGTATGTCTCGGGCAGCTAAGAAGGACTGATTGATGTGGAAAGATGATATGGTTACTCCAGTCTGGGCTATGGAGTGCCTGGGCTTCTTTCCCAGTTCTGACAGTCTCCTGATACTGGGGAATTACATTAACCCATCTGCATGTATCCACATTTGTCTTCTTCAAAATGAATCTACAATGTTCTCCTCTTACACAAATGCTGGGAAGAGAAATGCTTCTACCTTGGTATATATCAAGGTGGCTGTTAAAGAAGAGAATGATGCTGAACAATTTTAAGTTGCAGAAAGTATGGCTGAAGCTTTCTGAACACAACATCCTATTCAACCATGCCAGAAACATGGCATGATGTAAAATCAAGGGATTTATGTTTGTTTTTATGAGTGAAGTACTCTTCAAAAGTGGATATAACTATTTTCCAGATTAACCAATAGTTTACATAATTTTAGGGACCATTTTTAAAATTCTTTTCAATTTTTAGGCTATATGATTCTATTTATTCTAATTCCTTTCAAGGAATGAATAAGGCAGCAGCAGAGCAGCAAGGGTAAGTGGTAGACTTTCTGGCCACCTAAGCTATGACCAGACCAGTGATATTTTCCTTTTCTGCTGCCTCCTGTGAACTTGAGCATAAAGATTTAATGTTTGAGTAACAAGAGCCTGTTAAAATGTCAAATATGTAGACTGACCAGCCAACTTAGGACTGGTTAGATAGCAAAGCCATCACTTGTTTTTGATGCAAGATTTCTGAAAATGGCAGGCAACTAGGAAAAGGAACAAGCACATGGTTATATTCTGCTAAATGCCACATAGCTTTGTTTTTTATGATCTTTAATGACCAATTAAAAAAAAAAAAAGAAAAAGAAAAAGCTGTATATGCTTTTTGAAAGCAAGGTACAGGTGTCATTTCCATTCCAAATTTTTAATTTTGTATTCTCTTTCTAATTCTGTGGGACTGCATCAAACTTAGAAAGGTCTTTAGAGTGGATTTATATCTGTGCTGAATAAAAATCATGAGAGATTGAATTAAACTATTTCCCAATTCTAGAACACACAGGACCAGTAGTGCCTTTAGACATGAACACCACCCAATTAAAAATAAGAACTTGCAAATATAGATGAGGAGGAAAATGAATTAATTTTTCATCAGTAGCTGGGTTTATGGTCCTTTTACAGTCCTCCTCCATGGTCTCTGGTCAAAAAATCTAACCAGAAAGCAAAGGAAATTGCTTTTGCTTAGTATCATTTTGTGTTTTAATGCTAGAAATCTCTAATCTTGTTACATACCAGGGTGATTTAAGCTTCCAGAGTCTCCTGACATATGCTGGTTCCAGGGTCCTGCTGAATAAGAAGCAGCAGCCTGTAGTTGCTATACAGCTGGAAGCCTGCCCCGCTCCCCCCTCTCTGCATGGGCCTCCGGCAACAGCTTCTCAACAGGAAAGCCCGCAGGCAGACAGCACTGCCAGAAATAGGCAGGAAAGTGAACTAGCATGATTTAAATCCTAGTTCAGCCACATCACCTGTGCAGGGTAACATGGCAAGTTAAAAGATGGCACAGTTAGGTTAAATAACTTCTTTTGGTTTACCTAGAAATACTGAGAAATACAGCAAGGACCAGAGCCTTTCTCTCCTGGAAGCCAGCACTACACCTTTAGCAACACAAGCTTCTTCCTAACATGTAAAGTAACTCTTCAGCTCCAAAGTATACAGCATTTTTCCAGAGCATGCATTTAACAGAAAGGCTTAATCTGGATTCTTGCTCTGTGAGTATCTATTACTTAACCATAATATCATTAGTATCTTCCCTCCATGTAGATCTGCCAGCAAAACAGTGCATGGGAGCATCCAAATACAAAGAGTCTTCTGTAACAAGGGGAAAGGGAAAGCCAGAGATAAGGAAGGAAATTAGCAAAACTATGTAAGAAGCAGAGGCTTGCAAATCTGTCAGACATCTGGGTCTTAATTAAGTAATTTTTCATCCCTGAAGTTCTCCTTGTCGCTTTAACCCTTTCTCTATCTTCCTCCCCCTTAAAACTACATTTCTGTTTTCCAAAAAGCAAAACACCTACCTACCCAGCTAAAATAAAACCTAGTCTATAGAGAAGTAAAAGAATCATTTTTTCCTTTATTTCTCAGAGTGACAAGTGACATGTAATTATATAGAACATGTTAGTGTACAGAGAAGTATATATAATACATACATACACTGCTATTTTTCATGACAGTTACTCTCTTTCCTTCCTGCCTGCCCCTTCTGCCACTCACTATTGTATTTTTTCTTCCTCCAACCAGCTTCATTGCTGAATTCTCTCCAGCTACCAACTCCTCCATCCCTCCTGTCCTTCCCAAGTGGAATACAAAACCTTGTAACATTTGAATTTGAATGGGCTGAAAATTAAGCAGAACAAGTTCACCCACCCCTATCCTTTCAAGTTTTTGTTTTAAACTAACTCATCAAAACCTTAACATAGTTAGGGTTAGTTTGTAGCAAACAGTGAATATTTCTCAGGTTGGTAAGGAAGAGGACTCTTCTCCTCCCAGTAGCTTCAACTACCCCAACCAGAGCCAAAGGTAACAAATTCTTCCAAAAGAAAGGGAGGAAATGGGATTATCCCTGTCCAGACCCTCAGCATGAACTGATCTCAGGAGTGTTTTCCCCACCCCCACCCTATGCCCTCCACTAGCTGTACGTGAAAAAATATTCCTCTCTCATGGCTACCGAAACAGAAACTTAAGGGAGGGGAAAATCCCTTTCAGACTTTATCTTTTTGTCGCAAACAAGCCTGTTTTTATTTAGTTTTATAACTGCCAAGTTCGCTTTTTGTTTTAAAATACTTTTATTTAAAAAAAATATTTTAATACATTTAAAACCGTTTCAAAATGAACAACAAAAAAACGTTTTGTATTTTAAAATATTTTTCCTGCTCTGAGAGAGGTTGGTGGAACGACTCACTCTTAAGACTCCTTTTAAAACCCTGCTATCAATTGCTCAGAACTTGAAGAAACTGTACATCTCTGCTAGATGGCAGTCCAAACGCAACAATTTACATCATACCCATGATTATTCTATTATTTTACTTCATCCAAAATGGTAAAACATCTTCTAATAACAGAGTTTGGAGGAAAAGAAGAGCTGCATTCTGATACATGAAATGCTATTTAATGCTCAGTCCTCTGAAAAAAAACAAGAGCGTCCTGTGTGGCCTAACTGGTCACTACTGCATCAGCTCTCCTTCTCTAAAGTAGAATAATGCCACCTTCTCATCTCACGTGAGTACTGTGCAGAAAAATGAATTGAAGTCTGCATGGCACATGGATACCAGCGTGATGAGTAAGATAAAAAGGTGCCAAAGGAAATTAAATAGTCCTGAGGAGAATGTGAACTGAAGGTGAATGGTGGTATACTTGCTTTATTAATTGAGCTCTGAAACTCTAGAAAGAAAATAAAACAAAATTGAGCACTAACACTTTAACTAGAGACTTTATCACACTGCACAAAAGAGGGACAATTAAGGATAAAGGGGGGAATCTAAGGTTGCAAAGACAACCTTAATATTAATGTTACCTAACTTTGAGCATGTGACCTAGCATCCCTAATAATATTATTTTAACATAATTTTTAATGTGTAATTATTTATAAAGCTCCAGACAGTAGGTGTGCATGATGCTTTACAGGCATATAAAATTGTCTGATCCCTGCCCCTAGGAGCTTGCGTGATGACACCACACAAGGGATGGGAAAGGAGGGGGTATGGGAGGACAGAGTTGCAACACTGTGAGATCATGAGATGTACTTACTGCTACATAAGCAACATTTCGGCTTCTCTGTGGTTTTCTTGTTACTCATTTAACACTATATATTAAAATTTGGTGAACAGATACATAACACAATGAAATCAACCGTAAGAAAGGATATGAAGAAAGAGAACTATGTAGTACAGTGTTTGGAGTCAGCAGTTAATATTAAAAACATTCACAGTCAAACACTGCATGTAGTCAATTATTTATATGGGGTTAGCTCTTGGCACCTCCACCGGAGGTCTGTATTCTGCTCCACCAGGCACAGTACAAACTTATCGTAAGATATGATAGCTGTGTTATGGTTTTTACCATAAAAAAAAGTCAGTGGCTGAAGGGGATGTCAGAGGTGGAGATAGAAAGATGGTTTAACAGGTTATAGGCAGAGACATGGGTAGAACTGGAGTGTTTTGGCATTTGATATGGCTTCTACATGCTAATTAACGTGTATTTGTATTAAGATCACTTGAACAAGAATCTCAAACAAAAATACAACAGAATGCACTTGCAAGTTCCTCCCATATAATGGAAAATGAAACCATGGAGGAAAGACTCCAGCTTGGAAACCCTGGGATCTGGAGACAGAAACATCGGTTTCTGCCCTCTGGGAACCAAATGAGATTTGAGCTCTGCTGTGGTTGTCACTTCTGTGTGTGCAAAGCTCATGGCATGTTCCATTTCTGAACCAGCTGTACCATCATGCCGCTATGTACAGACAAACCTACCTCATGTTGAAGGCTGTACCCTTAAACACTCGCAACTCTCCTTGACTTCAGCAGAAAATTAAGTGCAGAACCTGCTGTGATACTCTAATGCTACCAGGCATTTCAGATACACAGAGACCAGGCCACTCAGTAAACAATTCCAGAAACTCTAAGAAAAATTAATTTTAAACTAAACATACAATTAACCAAAGTAAGCATCATGGCAAAATACCACTGACCTCTTGGAGCACAGGCTAAGCCTCTGGACCAAACCTAGGTAAGACTTGATTCTGCTCTTCATTGCAGTTCTTCACAATGCCTGTGCAAAACAGCATTTGGACTTCCCTTATAGCTTTTCAAAGTCCAGATATAATTTGCTTTCATTTTAAGGGTAGTTTTCACAGCCCACAAAATACAAAATGGTACCAATAAAATTCTTAGGACTTAGTTAGGAATTCTTAGGAATTAGTTCACTGGGTGAAAAGCCCAAGTTTTAGTCAGCTTTACCATTTAAAATGACAAGCTAAATATTTCCATTATTCTTATTAACCTTTTTTTCCTCAAGCCTCAGCCAAATTAGTCACTAAATAAAATTTCTGGCTTCACTGGAGCTCAGACTCGAGGAGGACTCCAAGTCACTGCTGCTAACCACTGCTTCTTCACACTAATGACAAGTTGTCCCAATTTCTTTGTTCTTATCATCGTTTCAGAATTGAGTTAGATCTTTGTACAGGGACCAGAAGAAGATAGAAAGGAATGAAGAAACACTATGTAAAATTTTCCTTTAAGTTTTTGTAGCTTATGAAAAATATTTAAAACTTAATTGATACAGCTTGGTATCAATTATGCACATGAACTGCAGTTTGACTTGTCTGAAAATTTAGGAGTCTGGTATGGCCCTGAAAGCAGCCCAAGAAATATACACTATCTCAGAGCTCCCACAGATTTTATTATTGGGGTGGCAGCTGTTCTTATAGTGGAAGTTGAAAATTACATTCTCCAAATTTGTCTGTACATAAAATTGTACTCAGGATTGATTTACTTCATACTAAAACAAGAATTTCATAGTAAAAGGTTTAAAAAGCCTCTCTATTTTTCTCCTTCCCTCTACACTTAAGAGGTGGCTTGTGAAAACAGCAAGTTGACCTCAAAAGGATTTAGAGGAGCACAATTTTCAAAGCTGGTTTGTTTACAAACATAGGTTAGGAGTGGAACTGGATTTACCTTCAAATATCAGTGACATATTCAGAGCATAAAAGTTTAGAAGATACTGTTATCAGCATTGCTATTGTGGCAATCTAAGTGGTTGCTGATATAAGATTAAAATAAATCACAAATGTTAAGTTTCTGCTATACCCTAAAGTTGCTCTGAAACAATTTTGCTGTCCCAGAGCCTATTATGAAAATAGAATCTATAAAAAAGAACTGCTCTCCTTAAAACAACAGTAGTTATCGCCTTTTTGAGCCCAAACTCACTCTTCTATAAATTATGTATGTATTAGATAAATACAGAATATTTAGCATGATAAAATCACAGAAAAGATTAAGTTGGAAGCCTAGCTCAACCTCCTTCTCAAAGCAGGGCTAATTTCAAAGCCAGACCAAGCTGCCCAAAACTTTACCCGGCTGAGTTCTGAGAACCTCCAGGTATGGAGATCCCTCAACCTCTCTGGGCAATCTCTTCCACTGATACATCATTCCCATTTTGAGGAATTTCCTTTACAACAGCTGGTGAAGGCTACCTCTTGTCCTTTCACTGTGTATCTCTGAGAAGCCTCATACATGTCCTTTTTGTTTAGGGAAAAATTGCAGTCAGGCTCCTCCTTACCCATGTTGCTTTTGCAAGGTGAGCAATGGCAGCTGCCTCCTCTGCCCCTCATTCCATTTGTGCTCCAGTGTCCCAGCCCTCTCAGTGGCTCTCCTCTGGACCCTCTCCAGTTTCCCAATCTCTCTCTTGAATTGAGGGCCCGAGACTGGACCCAGTGCTGGCCTCAGAGCAGCTGAGCATGGGGGGAGTAATAACCTCCCTGCTTGCAATGGGCAGTGCACTATACTATCCTTCCTTCCAGCTTCCATTCTTTTGGCCCAGCAAGACCCCTGGGCAGAAGTTCTGATGGCCAGCTGATGAAATGTCCCATTGTCTCTTCTATGTGTGCTCTTTCCAACTATTAAAATTTTTTGTGTGTTTGTGTGGCAAAGGTAAATCTCAATACTATGAACAGAACATATATCACAGAATTATTGAATAGCAGGTTGGAAGGGACCTCAAGGAACATCTGGTCCAATCTTTCCTGGCAAAAGCATGGTCTGTATCTTTGGCAAAGTGAAGGATGGAGAAAATACTGACTTCCAAGAGGAAGCGTGTCATTAATGAACTGTGGTCAGTCTGAAAAAACAGAAAAAGGCCAAAGTATTTTTCGCCAATTTGTACTGTTCTTACAGGTCTTTGCTGCGATGTCTTTACTCAACATTATAGTAATTTCTCCACCTACCCCCCCTCTGCCCCCCATCAACAGGCATATGCATTTTCCTAACCAGTTCAGAACCTGCATTTTGAGGAAAGTTGGGACTGCTTAGTTATCTTACATGGCCCAGTCTAAGTCTACTGAAATTAATGGATTGCTTTTTTGGATCAGGTCTGGAATGTTAATTAGAGTTACTATACTAGCCTATCAAATCCTCAAATAGAGACTCCATCAGGATCCAAGAAACTGAAAAAGGACAGCTCACAAGAAAAATGTACCGTTGAGCAAGTATCTAAGTGGGGCGTGACCTTTTCCCCGTTGATATTGATGGATAAAGAAAAGCCCTGAGGTTATTCCAATAGGTTAAATACTGACTTGGGCCTAATGTATTCCTAATTTATCACCCACTACATGATCCAAGATGAATTTCTCCCTCAGAAATATGTGGAAGGAAATAACTAGGTCATGATACACGCTCTTATGAAGGGGCTACAGATTAGCAGCTGAATGAAGAGAGACCAGAAAACACAGACTTTGTGTCAACTGAGAATTCAGAAGAATTTCTGGCCGCTATCCCATGACTCTGCAGCATCACACAGAGCGGATCCCTGTCAGTATTACCAGGCCACCCTCCTTGCTGGAGGCGCAGCTTCCTATTTGGCGAGTTTGTATTTGCAAAGTCCTATAAATTTTAGGTTCCCTTTGCAGCCCTGCCACCAGCTATGTGAGTTTTGGCAAACAAACAGTGTCAGAGTCACTTGTGCTCGAAGGCAGTTTCTAGTTAAATTCCAGGTTCTCATATTTTCTTGAAAAAACTGCAGGAAAATGTTTGTTTATGAAAAAAAATAGGAAAAAAAGAAAGGAAATATGCTGGAAAATAAAACCCCAATGTATAACGCCAGTGGAGGTTAGCATAAGGTGAACATATATGTGCATATATACACCTACAAATCAATCTCCAAAGATCACCAAATACAATCCTTTTCCACGTGGCTTTCAGTGGCTTGAGTTCTTCCATTTTGTGAATTTTCCATTTTACGATCTGCATGTAATTTTTCTAGATAATAATAGTAACATTTTAAGCACTTCATATGCTATCAGAACTAGAAAATAAACCAAACTGTTAACAAAATTATTTCAGACTTCTCGGAGAAATCAACTCTGCAGGGCAGCGGTCTTTTGCAAGAAATGTAACTACAAGTTCAAACAGAAAAGTGACCTTTGCCTGTTGCTACAAGTATGTCACTAGAGGGGATTTGGCAGTGAGCTTTTCACTGGGAGGAGTCACTTGGCATTGGTACTGGTTTATGAAAGAGCAGAAGAAAGTAGAAGTTGGTTTTCTGACATGATTCCCTACAAGGAGGACATGAAAGATGTTTTCCAAGAGCTGCTTGAAAATACATTCTTACCTCTGTGGAGCACTGTCAGATTCCATGCTATCACAGCAGGCGTTCTTTACATGGACTATCTCTGTGCCACACATCCCATCTGCCTCTGCTGAGTCCATGTAGCCATTGACCAGCTTGATGTCTCTCAGCTTCGTACTGTCATTTTGGGAATCCAAAGATACAATGTCAGATGGGGAGCTCACAACACCCGAGTCTTCTGTGGTGTCCTCAGATGCAAAACAGCTGCTTTCTGATGCTGTTTCCTCCACCTCTGATAGCTCCAGAACTGTGTCGTCCACTACATAAACATTATCACATGCAGGCAGCAGGCTCTCTAAATGAAATATAGCAAGGAAAGTTAGCTCACAGTCATCAGTACATAAATCAAAACACAGAGAGCTATTCCTTTGTAATTGGAAAAAACCACATGAAATACATGAGATATAGTAGAATGGAGCTCAATATTTGTATATAGGATAAAAATTATTTGTAAAGTGACCAAAATTTTGTTTGTCTTTCTTTTAGAAAGGTGGTTTGCTACACCCATCCTGTGAAGTTTATTTTTTTTAACTTTCATAGCAAATCCGTTTCTTTACTTCTATGAGGAAAAAACTTTCCAGGGACAGTTTTGTGGGGAATACGATCAAAATTTAAATGATGTGCTGCAAGAAATCACTCCTGTTATTGCTTCTGACAACACAATCTCATTATTGCACTTCCATGCTGCCCAACGGATCATGACATTGCCAATAAGAAGTCTATATGCAGGTAAAAATGGGCAGTGTTTCCCAGTCAGGACATTGAACTGGTAAACTAGATCTACTGCTGGCCCACTGGATGTCACTTCAGTTTACCACCATCTTTCAGTTTCCTATGCATTGAGAGAATAACAATCTCCTCTTATTCAATACATACAAAATCTACTAGTAAGTGTCCAGAAAAGTAGACAATACCATGCTAAAGGATTAAACCTTTTCCAATGTTTAGTTATTTATGAAGGAGATCAAAGGATATGCCCTTTGCATCTAGTAGAAATTGCAAATTTTGAGAGAAGTTTAGACACAGCACAGTTTTTAATACTCTGTTTTAGTTTGGTTCCTATGAGCTACTTGGGACAATTTTGTTATTTCTCTTAAGAAATGTACAACTCCAGACTCCCATCCTGCAATTATGCCATTACAAGGGAACTCCCAACAAGGTCAGTAATTTCAGTGACTAAAATTATTGAGTGACTAAAGTCCAACACACATCTTTTGATCAAAAGGAATCAATAAAGACTAATCTGAATGTTTAATTTGGAATTATAAGTGTTCTGCATTCTATTCTTCAACCTCAGTAAGAAAAGAAAGATTAATAGTTTATGGTCTGATCCTGCAGAAACTTGTGGTAGATGTTAATTATATATGAAGTCTCAGGCCTATGAGCATGACTAAGATTAAACATACACTTGACTCTTTTTTTAGGGTCAGAATCTACAACTTTTTGAAGGATACAAGAAGCTACAACTCAGTAAAAATGATCAACACAGAGAAATACTTCTGTATTATGTTGTATACACAAAAGTATTTTCTTTAAGTCAGAGAACTGAAAATAACTTTGTCAAAAAATATCATAGAAGTAATTTTTGTAAGGGTGTAGCTTAGCAGTGAAGCTGTGAGTAAAACTAAAATAAAAATCAAACCAACATTCTCCTTGACTGAGGTTACAAGACGCCATTAAGTTCTGAAATTGAGTGCTGACAGCAGAAGCAGTAAAATTCAGAGGGTAACAAATCACGATTAAAGTTGTAAGTGCTGTTAAGCATCGATATTAATGATGGAAGTTGATCCAAAGACTCTATTGCACCTTTGGATGTAACGTTACTTGATTTCTTTGACCTTATTTTCTATAACATTAACTCTAGGTTTCAGATTTAACCTGAGATTGTTCCATCAAAAAATGGCAATTACAGGCACTAAGTGTCACTGAACAGACTGGAGTATGCTCATGACAGAACTTCAGTTAGGAAAACACCAACATTAAGGAGAAATATGAATAATTTGACATTAAGCACCAAATAATAAAACCCCATAAAATAGACAGTAGATAAACAGGTAAGAGTACATGGCCTTGTTTTTCAACAAACAAAAACCTCTAGTAACAACCCACAAGCAAAACATTAGTAAAAGCTACAGTATGTTAAAACCAGAATGAAGTAGAATAGCAAAGAAATCAGTTTAAAGAGTGGAAGTTGAAGAGTGGAAACACACAAAGATTTTGAAGTAATGCACAATGCAGTATACTTTGATGGAAAGAGACCTCTGTGCAACACAGGCCACATCTGTTGTCACTAGGATGCCAAAAATGACCTCCACCCTACAGCTGGCACAGCAATTTATAACAAAGTACCCACTTCCAGATCGTGACATAAGGATGGCAAGCTTTTCCTCCCTAGCTGTCTCTCTCATTTCCTCATCCTCTTCTTGCCTGCCTGCAACTATCTTCTGCATCTTTCTGCTTCAGGATTTAGATCCTTTTGGTCACACAGTTCTACTTGCCCACTGTAGTAACAACACTCAAGTCTCTCCCTGATGTGATTCAGCAAGCTACAATACATCAGGATGTCCATGAAAATGTCTCCCTTTCTTCAAGTCTATCAGTTTGACAAAGCGCTTCCCTAATCTTTTATCTTCACCGAGAAGATCTATTAAATTTTTAACACAATTATCCCATGGTGCTGAACAGAGTTGCTGAATAAGGTAAACCATTTTGATTGCCACTTCTACTCGTCTGAACATGAAAGCACACACATAAAGCATAACTGCTATGGTTCCATGTCATGTTAACAACCTTGTCTCAGCAAAAAGCATCACTAAAACACCCCTGTTTTAAAGTTGAGCCATCCTTGGATGGATTAACCAAGAATCTATTCCTTCTACATGCTTGATTAAGTCTCCACTGGTGCAAACTGAAGGTGGATGTGCATTACTGGGTAACGATATATGACATGAAAACAGCCTACCTCAACTTTACTGAGGGGTCTTGACTCCAGGAGTCAGAAAATACCTTTTAAAACTTTCTAATTATACACAGAGAACTGGTTAATATGTAGTAGCACATAGGATTCTGCCTTGTGATTTTTGCAGATTTTTCTCAGTAGTGAGTATCCTGAAAACCACCACATACTAAGCACTGGATGATCACAATGATGGCAGTTACTAAGGTTATTTATTGGCCGAACAAAGAAAAATCTCAACATTTGTTTATCTCTGTTATGACAGTAAGAAGATTTCAATATAGTCTCTGATCTTCAAGACCTCATGTAGACACATCCAGGTTAAGACAGAATACTCAGCAAGTATTTCAGGACTGCACACACAAATAACAATTGCCATATTACTGAAACACTGCTGTACCTCATAAGACTGTCTGCATTTCCCAATAGGTAACAATGCCAAGACCTTTTCTACAGTAACATTACCCTGTTCACTGGCTTCAGGTGGGGTGGGATGTTGAAAGGGGTGCAGAATTTGGTCCGCAGTCTCCAAGTCACACTGGAATCTCTGTGGGAGATCTTACTCACAAGTGAAATTGGAGTGTCCCTCAGCGCCCTGCACTGCCACTTACCTACACCCTGCTCCAGGCTGCACACTGTGAGTGCCATACCAGGGATCATCCCTGCTTAGAAGCAGCAGCACTGTCAATGCACAATTAGGTCAACCACAAGTTACAAAGGCTTTCTTGCGGCAGGGGGGATGGACAGACGGATGGGGACTGGGACAGGGCAAATGAGACTGGGATGTCTGTTTGCAAGAATGTTGCCCATGATCATCAAGAGAGAAAAAGGAGGGTAACTCATCAGTAAAGAATGTGAGCTTCTTGTTTAACACAAAAGAGAACTTGTCGCTTTTATCTCAATAGGCTGTAAGTAATTAGGAAAACACTGCACTCCCAAGTTTAGAGGAGTCATATCTGCACTCGTGCAGTTTGATATTGCATATATGTACACATTCCTCATAATGAATGCCAATGATGGGGAGATAGATAAACCTCACCTGGTTTAAATGCTAACCAGGACTTTTGGAAATGAAGATTTAATTCAAGAGGTGAAGACTACCATGGGTAAAATCCTCATTTTGATTACTACTATTGAAATAACCACCAGTGACTTTGAATGAGACTAGAATCAGACCCGAGTGTTCAAAAGACCCATTTCCTACCCAGATGTACAAAATCAATCACCAAAGCCCAACCCGTCACTCCCCCTGAGTCCAATGGGCACAGGATGTTAAATCTTGTCAGACTGTAACTGTTTGCTAAATGCTGTAACCTTCTGGTTTTACAGCACTGCTGGTGGTTTACTGTCATATTCAATAATGACAGAAACAGTATATCCAAAAGCATTTTTGAAAAGGTAACAGTTGATTTAACCTCTACATGCTGAATAACCTGAACTTTGTAATGGTTTTAGAGATGCAGAGTTCCTATAATTTCTGTAAGTTCTTTCTAAGAGGCTGGCAATTATTTTCCAATTGCTTTCATCACTTGTTCCACTGCCAAAAACCTTTTTCATGGCCTAAAATTGCTTTGCTGTAGTTCAAACGGTCTATTACAATGAAGTTGTAAAAAATATTACAAACTTCATGATGTTGTAGAATATTAATTCTTATAATTATGCCCAAATTACAACATAATTACTTCACTGACAGTACTTAAAACTTCTAGGAAGAGAAAGGAGCACTGCTCTGATTATTTTTATCAGCAGTAAAAATGTTAGACCACGACGAAATACCAGTATTAAAAAAGTGTAAATTTTTTCATATACTTTGAAGAAGGCTGGTGTAAGAAATGGGAAAACATTAATTATGGCAATGATTAACAGACGCTATGAAAATGTGTAACACAGGATTAGAGTTTTCACACAGGTACAATGTATTCTGGCTACATGTAACTTATTTTGCTCAGCAATCTAAATGTTTTTACATAGAGAAAAGTGTTAAAAAAACATTCAGCGAGCAGTTAAAAGCACAGGACAGAATGGATGGACTTCTCTGTTTATAAGGATTAAGGCTGTTTTAATCCAAGATGCTTCTTAGAACATTTGAGCCTACATGCATACTTTCTTGGGTTTTGTTTGTTGTTTCTGTTTTTTAATTCAAAGAAACAAAGAGCAAGTAAATGACCACTGCTATACATTAACAATAGCTTGGGGGGCAGCAGGGGAGTGGATCAAGCTCCAGGGCAGACCTTCTCTCCCAGTTCCTATAGCTGCCTTGCAGAAACTGAAGGTGAGGCCAGGAAATGCTGAGGTGAAGAACCATGCTCTGCAGCTCCAACCCTTCTCCAAAATGAGGATGTAGAGCAGCTTAATATTGTCTCAACTTGTTTAGGCCTTAGAATCACAGAATAATTTAATTTGGAAAGAACCTCTAGAGGTTACCTGGTTCAATGTCTTCCTCAAAGCAAGGCTAACTTCCAGCTTAGATGACATTGCTCAGGACCTTGAAGCATGAAGACTCCACAGCTTCTATAGGAAATCACTCCCCAGGCAATGTGTAATGCTTCTTCCCATAAAAACAAATTTTTAATGAGAAATTGAAAATTTTCTAGCTGCAACTTGTCACTGTTGCAGTCTTAAACTTTTGCAGTGAATCTCAGAGAAGATCTTCCTTCTCCTTCAGATGCAAGACAGCATTCAAATTCTCCTTACCCTTGGCTTCTGCAGGCTCAACAAGCCCTGTTGCCTTAGCATCTTCACGTACATCTTTGATGCCTTCTGCCAGACTCTGCTGCCTCTGTTCTGGTTCATCAGTACCTTGTTCCACAGAACTCAAGACTAAATCAATTTTTGGAATTGCGTGGAATAGATGTGACTTCATGTCAGACAAGTAAAGGGGAGACAAGTAAAGGGAGATCATTTCCTTTGATCTGCTGGCTATGCTCTTGACAGTGCAACCCAACCTGTGGTTAGTGCTTCATCACCACAAGGGCACATTGACTCACAGAGTCCTGCATGTCACTCCC
Organism: Megaceryle torquata; assembly: GCA_024611175.1. NCBI lineage: Eukaryota > Metazoa > Chordata > Aves > Coraciiformes > Cerylidae > Megaceryle > Megaceryle torquata. The sequence continues at coordinate 52,657 of JANIJG010023062.1, forward strand.
AGCTCTCACATAATGAGATATTTTCAGTCTCCTTCCTAGTCTTATGCTCCATGCTCATGTTTTCCAACAGGTTATTTAATTGTAGCCATTCTTACTGCACAAAACCTGCAAACAGAAGTAAATCCATTCCTTTACACGTTAGCTAATGACAAGAAATAAAAGACTCACAAAGGACGTGTGTCACCAGACATGTCATCAGAAAGTTACATGTGGAGTATTAATAGATAGACTCTGTGAATCTTCATCATTTCCACAGCTGATCCCAAGCTAGCCACAGTTAACTTAGCTACCTAGATCTGCTCTCCTCCAGTTGAAAAATAAATGCAATGTGGACTCTGTTAAGCTGCCTGACACATCTGAGGTAGTAAAACATTTCCCTTGAGGTTAAACCTGTTTCCTGTTAGTTGATATCACAACATGAAAGTATTGTAACTTTTATAAAAGCATTTTTGGCAATGGTGTCTCCTATACCAAAGGCAATAGAAGATAGGATCATGCCAGGGAGCAGGAACTGAAGAGCATTCCAGTCCCTCCATTTTTTTTTTTCCCCCATGTACAAGCGACTGTGGAGGCCTGTGCACTGATGTGTGGTTTCACTTTCAAACTAATGATGGAAATTATTGTTAAGTCTTTCTCAAAACAACACCAGGTAAGACTGTCTGCTGGCTCTTCAAAGACTCAGAGGAAACTACCACTTTAGGTAAATGTAAATGTCTGCTACCCTCTCCCATTTCAGACCATTATTTTTACCACCTGCGAAACAAGCAAAGAAAGATTTCTGAACTAATGCAACACAGATTTTAGGACAGGGGAAAATTAACATATTGGACTTTATTAAACCCATTTCTTTCCCACAATTCTTTCCTCAATGACTGAAAAAGCCTCTCTGACCTCTGCAAAGCTCACTGACCTAGAATGCTGCTGCTACTGCTAAACTGCTTTTCACCCTCTCCCTTTTGGCACTCTCTTGAACCTACTAGTGCCTTGCTTTTATAAAAGCCTTGTTTGGATGTTCTGACAACTCTCTACCGTAGCCAGTAACCAGCCTTCCTTATTCAAAGGGATCAGATGTTGCAAAAGCAACACAAAGAGCAAAATGCTCTTTGGCACAAAAAGGTTCATGTGTCAAAGTAGATCTTTCCTTGATTAACTGGAGAGCATTGCCACTTGGCTTAGAGAAGGACAGTTTTTTAAAAATGAGGCAGTAGCATGAGTTGTTAATTTCCTCTTACATACAATGAAGTATGATGGTGAGACTTTCACAATAGTTCCTGGTGTTCACTATCTTAGGTTAACAGCAAGATAGAACAACTCACAAGATGTGGCTCTAGTTGGTCTTTGACCTGGATGTGAGGAGAGGGGCAGGGTGCAGTTCAAAAATCTGTGCAGTTCAAAAAGACTATGAACAAGCAGACAATGTTATGTTAGAGGAACAGGATAACATGCAAATATATTTAAGATCATATAATAGATAGCTTCAGACTTGCACTTCATAAATCATCATGTATGACACTGGTAACATGCCATGATCAGTAATGGGGCTTTCTGGAGGTCTTTGTGGGAAAGAAAAATATAGATCTAAACCCAGAAACTGCCCAGTGTAATGAGCCTGGCAAAGAAATAAACCACTCTCCACATTTTGCTGGGATAAGTGATAAGATTTTGGCAATATACATCCTTTACAGAGGTGGTCGGCTTCCATTCAAGCACACTGCAGAATCTAAACAAATTGACTGTGAAGGTGACTTTCATGAGCCAACTTAGAGAATATGCTCTATAAAATTTTCTGAGAAGCATATGTGGTGTAACAATTAAAACCAGAACTGATTAGTGCACCTATGCAGTAAAACAATGTATTAACAGATGATTTTCAAGACCAGAAAAAAAGGCAATTTGCTCAACCTTTCTTTTTAAACTTCATCTTCTGCCTCCATGTGCTCTATTCTATCAATTAATTCTCTTCCCTAGCTTGTCTGTTAAAAATTCCATAAAATCTCTCTTACTGTTTCATATTTCTAGCATAATCCAGAGGTGAAAAACAAAAAATGCTTTTGCATTGTAATTATATTTTCCTTCTCCAGAGACTGGCTGCCAGCAAACTCATCAAAGAAGAGACAAAAAACCTCAACACTAAACCAAACACACACACACCCCCCCTTGTGGGATTTAAGAGCTCTTTCCGTCATACAGTAACACCATTCCACTCACAACTGTGTATTTATTTCTGTTTAAAAGTGATTTACAAGTTAGGAAGTGTGCAAGAGAATTAGGTCAATCTGTAATAAGTTATCCATTACTGAAACCATTAGGCATTACTTATATAAAAAGAAAAAAATTTTGAAGAGTTGCTTTCTATTTATGGGGACAAATGCCTTGGGCAAATAAGAGCTTCCATTGAGAAATGCTGCACAAATGAGAAAAAGTACTTGTAGTACCTTCCTGACAATGCAGATTTATTAGGCAGTAACGGCAACAAGCATCAGGTTTGGTTAATACCAAAAGCTAAGAGTGATCTCCAGGCTGGAATGGTGGTTAACAAACTGGGATTTCATCACTCTTGCATATTTTTTTCTTATCCATCCTCACAGCACCTCAGTCCACTCAGATCTGTGATCTGGCCCTTCAGTTCCCCCATCACTTCATCCATCATTTTCCCTTACATCACCTTCTATCTTTGCACAGGTTAGTATAATCTGAAGTCAGAGAGAGACAGAGAAAATGAAATGTTTCATGCACAAACCACCTGTCTAACTTACAATTAGGATGGCACAAAATAAATCCATTTAATTGGCTAAAGTATGCTTCAGCCAAACCACCAATAACGTAAATACCTTCAGAGAAGATTTTCAACAGCTAACTCCAAATTTAGATATGAAAACATTCATACACCTCTGTACTACAGAGACACAAAGCTCTATTCTGACTTCTTTTGATGTACATTAACTGACTCCTCTTGGACCTCCTGATCAGTGGAATACCTGCTTCCCTCTACAAAGCTCAAGTAACAACAGGCTTTTAATATGCTTTGTCTGGTGGTTTACTTTGCCAATTGTATTTCCACAACTACTTTAACCTAGAAGAGCATGCTTCTTTTTGAAGTTTAGTGATAATACATTTTACTGAACATTCACACTTGATTACTCTGCTATCACATTTCTCATAGCTGTAAGATGTACAGTGATGTCAATAGAAGTATATACCTGGAGAGACACTGCTTGGAGCATCTCAACACTTCTCACTATTAAGACATTTTGCTTTCTGAAACTGCCCAGTGAAGAAAGAATTATTCTTGCAGAGAACAAAACTGAGGACCAGAGTACGCCAAGTATTTCTCTGATCTTGTGTTATACACTTCACAGAGGCATCATACCATTTTCAAAGGATGTTTCTGAGGCACTTTGAAGACCAGACTCCTGTGCTGGGCTGAAGGCAAATGAGGGGCAGTGAGGCCAGGACAGTGCACACCAAGCAAACTCACCACCTAAAACACTGCCAGACACCGCAGGGCTACACTAGCAGCAAAGAGCCACAGCCACACTGCAGAAGCCCAAATGGACTATTGCTTGTAAGTAAGGATGGCAAGAGACAGGCTTCTTTTGCAGCAACACAAACATAGCCAAGAGATTGCTGCATGGGGCAAGAATCAAATCATGAACTCCACTTCAGGCTCTAGCTCTGAGGTTATGTTTTTCAGTGCTACACACTGAAGCTCTCCCTGAGAGCCTAGTAAGGAGTGGAATACTGGATGGGTAGAGAACAAAGTGCTCACAGAAGAGCTCTGCTGTCACGCCACCACTCCTTTTTGACAGCAGATGGGATAGATCAGATTATTTCAGATTTAAGCAGAGACAGGAATACTTAAATCAGAGCTGAATTTGGCCACCTCTTTCATACTGTCTTGTGAAGTCAATTATCTCATCAATTGCACTCTGCCCTGGGGTTCTCTTTCCCTATTAACCTGAAATACCAGGAGGGAGAAATGCAAACATGCAAGAGTGGTAACAGAATATTATGCTCTGTACTGATTTTCGGATAGGAAAATGTTAATGGCAGTGTCATCTCTGGTGCTATGGTGAACAGCAGTCTGATGCAAGAAATGGGTCATCACCTGAACACCCACTTGGAATAAATTTTCCCCTTTCATATTTTGCACTGTTACTATCAGATCCTGCTTCCACTTCAGCAGTTGGGTTTTGCCACTGACTTCAGTGGGAGCAGGATCTCACTAGGGTCTCACTGATTAAAATGCAAAGCTGTAGATATCTCCTGCATGGGATGAATCCCCACAGGGAAAATTTGTCTGCATTTTTATTCCTGTGAAGCATTTTAAGGGTTTCGTTTACACAGTTCATTCACTAATAAAGTGTATGCTGTATAATGGGGTACCTGATTAAGCATGCTTAAGTGCTTTGCTGGAGCAGGGCCATTTCTAGAATTTGAAGGTTCACTATGATCATGCCCTTAAAACAGACAAGCTAGTTTGGGGAATTTTTCACCTGAGTTAATGGGCTTAATTAGGATCAGCATAAAAGGTCATTTTTCCTACGGGAAATTTGGAAATGTCTTTGATTTTTTTTCTTCTTAGCTTCAGTTCCTACAGCAATTAGGTTGAGAAGGTCACACTGTTGTAGATTTCTGTCTATGAAACCCTCCAGTAACTTTTAAACTGGCAGCCAATTTCTCCTGAATTAGTAAGGAAGGATAACAATCTAAACTTCAGTTCTGAAAAGTTTCATAAAGACGAGAAGGACAGAGCAAGGAGACTTTCTTCATGTATGTGCTGACATAAAAGCTTATTCTCTATTATCTACCAGGGGTACCTGAGGGAAGGATGCTATGAAAAACAGCAAAGCTTCAACCCAGAGTGTGGTGGGGTTGAGATACCAGAGAACTGAATCATTAATGCAGAAGCCCAAAAGAAATGCTTAAGAAACTACTTGATGGGGGTCTGAGGGAGGAGAAGAAAAGAAAGAAGACAGAAGATAATAATAATAATAAAAAAATCTCCAAATCCAGACATCCATTTTTGTTCTGAAAAACAAGAAGTTGAAGCTTCTGGGATATTCTCCCCCATCTCTCTTTTTTTTTCCCTCCCCTTTTTATTCTATTATGTGCTTATTATTTTCTTTCTTTTCTGTTCTTATCCCAAACTTTAAAAATGGAAAAAAACAAATCTCCTCATTTAAACTCCAAAGAAACTGTTATTTTTTTTTTTCTCCTTAAAAACTCTTACACAAGGATTGCGTTCAGAAAAATTTTTAGCAGGTGTGACTGGCAACTGTTTTGCTTTGTACAGTACAGTTTGTACAGTAATGTTCAAACATTATCTTTATTCTTCTGATTGTTCGTAATTTCAGCATGAGTTTATAAAATTGTTCTCTTGCCTTAGAGTGGCCCCTATCAGACCAGCACAGAATCAGGCTGTTGATTGGTTGTAATAACACTTCATATTACAGCATCTAAGTTTAAAGACTTCTGTTTCCATTGCTTTCAGTCTGCTAATTTTCTCACAGGCACTGATATAACTCTGTGGAAAAGCCACAAGGAGCTTCCCTGTGCAATGACTTTTTTATGTAAGAAATGCAATTGATATATTGCCATTATGAACAGTGGCATTTATTTAATGTATGCTGAAAGTGAAGAAAAGCCTTTTTATTACAATCTGTGTCCTTTGAAAGAGCAGACAGTGGACAAATAATTTTATTTGAGGAACATCTGAATCCCATTGATTAGCTTGATGAATACAGAACAGGAAAGCTGCCAGGTACAGAGGAAGCTGGGCATGTCCACAAAGGAGTGGAGCAAACAAGCAAATTACAGTATATGCATGTTGGGAGGTTTTTTTCTTCTTTTTTTTTTCTTCTTTTTTTCTTTCTTTCCCCCCCCCTTTTTTTTTCCTCTCAAATGTTTTCATTTGGAAAACTTGGAAACTTAAACTTCTAAGTTTCTTTAACTGGCTGGTGAGTTAATAAGCATACTGTTCTCATCTTCTGAAGGCAAGTAGAGGAGGGATTTAAAAGTTAAAAAAATGTATTTTAAAGTTATAAATAATCAATAAATTGTTCACAAACCTTGTAATTAACTGAATACGTTTTCTTCTGAAAAAAAACCTCCGTATTTCCTCTTTTTTTGGGAAGAAAGTGGGTTAAGTTCTACCTGGTAAAAAATCCTGTGACTTCCAAGTATTGATTTAATGTGTCTGAGAGGCTGGTAATACATAAAAGAAGTTTCAGAATAAAACCAAAATACCAGTGCATTTGTACAATAGTCCCTCAAGTATTATCTACTTCTAGCAACATCTGGAAGGGAAGAACACAGGCTGGCCCTTCTACAGCCCTTAGCAGTCCTGTGTGGCTTTCTGCGGAGCAAGTCAAGTAAAAGAGTCTGTTTAGCCTCCAAAATGCTCCATCTCTTACAAGCCAAATAAAGTTCTTACCTTGAATTTAAAGCCAGTAGATTAACTTTTCTTACAGTCTTTATAATTCTTATATAATTCTTCATAAATTCTTATAATTTAAGAAATTTAAGAATTTTTTAATTCTTACATTCAAGTCTTGACTGCTACACCTATAGATACACCTTATAAATAGAGCTGTCGCATGTTTTCCCTTAGTTAAGAAAAAAATGTAGAAAATATTTCACCATTAATTTTCATCCTTTTACAAACTTAAATATTTTCCCCTTTAGTTTCTAACTGCTTATCAAGTGAAAAAGTTGAAGAAAGAAACAATCATGGGAGAGAAAAGAAGAAAAATGCTAATCTACATGGTTTAAAAATCAGGTATCAATAATATAATATTTGTTGTTTTGTTTGTTTGCTCCAATGGTAAGTAGATACTTCCCTACCAGTCTTTCACTGTTTGTGGGAGGTCACCATATATCCAGCAACTTTACTTTTGCATTTTAATCACAGTAGTCTTAAAAGAAAAAAAGAAAAGTCTGTCATAGTCCTCTTTTCTCATTCTTTCCATGGTCTTTTGTTTTAGGTCTTTGTCCTCCATTACACTCCACCTTTGCTTATGGTACAGTAGGTTGGAAAGTAATTCTTTTATTCATGCCAGGTACCAATTATGGAATCCACAAAAGGAGCTGACAAAAGAGACTCTGTCTCTGCTCTGAGCCTTTTGCTCCCTCAGGCCCTAAAACCCAGAAGTGAATGTGCATGGCCAGAATTCTCAATTTCTTAGAAGAAAGCAGGCAAGCATTTTAGTCAGTGTTTACTGACTTAGAAGTGGTAATAGGAAAAGCTGAGTATGAGCATCCCTAAGGATGGACAAGCACTTTAGTATGGGTATTATCACCTACCTGGAATGAAGAATACAAAAATTGTCCACAGTTTGCTTTCTGTAGCTCCCTGTGCACTGCCTGCATTTGAATTGGTATGATCTTGCACTACAAATTTCAGTGCCATTTGATGTACCAACCTTCCAGTTTGAATTGGCCCATACATAATGTGTAAATCAAGCACAACTTCAAATTCATACCAGGATTAAAGTTCTCCAATGCGCACACACCCCATGTGCGTGCATTTGCCTGGACACAGATATTTAGTCTGGCTGGCTACTGATAAAGCTTAAGTTTCTCTATTTGTATGGCTGTGATGATTTAATCATATTCCACTATTCAAGTACAACAGAATATGTTTAAGATGCACAGCTCACATAGTCAGTACTCCTATTCTGACTAAGGAAGAGGAAAACAAGGAATTTGGTTTCACTTAGAATAAACATTCATAGTTTATCCACATACCACTTGGATTAAAGAGCTGGGCTGCAAGGGAATTAGAAATGTCTTTACATTTAGTCAAGATGGAAAATGTAAGGTTTATTCCACACTCTATGAAATAGGTAAATAATGAGTTAAAAACCTAAATATCAGGAAATGAGGCCAGATAATCTATTTGATTCACCGGAGTCCAGTCTCATACTTAATGTAATCAGAAAATATTTTGTTACACCCAAAGGAATTACCATAGGACTGACTTCTGGCTCAAAGTCTGCAAAATCACAGGTACTATTTCTCGTAGAGGCAGGCAGGAGTGAACATGTAAGGGAACACAAAATACCCCCTTTGCAACTGGCATTACCTTAACCCAGGGCTGAGTATCCTTCTTCAGAACTTAAGGAATGAGAAAATGAAACAGATCTGGTGATCAAAATTTACTTTTCTTATTAGAACTGAACAGGAAAAAAAAAAATGTTCAAGGAACATTCAAGGGATCGAAAGTACTCAGTAGTTGATACCTATTCAGTATGTCACTGACTTCTAAAGTAGTTCATTCTTGCTACTGGGCTTGATCCTTTCAACAGTCATTTACCACTTGAAGTCAGAGCATCACAGAATTATGTAATAAACAAGGAATAAAGCAACTGATTCTTCCACAGGAATATACAAGATCACCTTCCCCCTTGTCCATCTCAGCAAAAATCAGCAGAGTTTATTATGTGTAAGCTCTTCTGGACAAACAAAGAACTAATGATGTCACTTTCTGTTCTGTCAACTTCATATTAAAAGTGGACTTCTCTAGCCATACAGGTGCTATACAGAAGCTTAGTGGCACACTATACATGAGATTCTTGAATAAGAAGTGTGCAAACAATGACAGCATGTTTGTCTCACTGTCCTTGAGGGGGGAGTTCATAGTTTTGCAATGACATTAAACATGGCTGTAATTTTCAAGGGATGGAATAAGTTACGTTCTGTCTTCTAAAATAACATGTATTTTAGTATGGAAAGTTAAATGGTGCCTACTGCATGTACTAAATATATATTGAGAGTCATGGTAGTGACTGGAAGCCAAGTTCGGAAGACGTAACTGCTGTCTAATATACACAGATGGCCCAACTCTCACAAAGAGGCACTTTTATACTGGGATGGAACAATAAAGAGGGCTTGAAGTGGCTGCAAACATAAATGATGAGTGCATGAGAATCATGACCACAGAGTTTACTTTACAAATGGAGACTACAGGGACAGATGATGGCCATATGATAGACTGAGTGGCCATTTTAAAATAAATAAATGCATAATACAATTCGGACTAGTGAATTCTCTACCAATCACTCTCCCTTGGGCACTTATTTGAACACTCTACATGCCCTGGTCAGCTTTAAGTAGCTACAGTTAAAAATGAACAAAAGGAGAATACTTCTTTTTACTATTAATCTATTAAGAATATTATCTCCATATTTTACCTGCCCAGGATAAGTTTCTTTTTTAAAAAATAAGAAAATTTTCTTAAAAAAAAAAAGCACATTTTGTAAAGATAAGAATGGAATGAGTTCAAAGTTTAGAATTCTACAGCCCTCTCACTGGAAAAGAAGAAAATTCAGCTGCTCTGTGAGAAAGACAACATTAATTTCAATCCTCAAAGATTTCAATGTTAAGGGGGAAAAAAAAAAAAAGGCATTACATGTAGAAGACATTTAAGGACACTAGGAGAATCTCTTCAATCCCAGATTTTAATCTCTAAATGACTGGTAACAAAGTAATTTATCTGAGAAAGAGGATGGATACTAAAGCAATCTGCTCATGCTTTTAAAATGCTCAAACTCAAACTGATAAACCTTTTTAGCAGAACACATCTTTCTGTGTTGGCACTAAACCTGACCTATGCACTTGTTCTTAAGTGCATACACCAGCCATATGTAATAATTTCCACACCTTGGACACAGCTGCCATAACTATACGGGTAATATTTATGCAATGTAATAGCTAATCCAAAATGCCAACACCCTTTGCAAGAATGCAGAAAGTAAAAATCTGAGCTTACATCTGGAAGATGCCATCACAGTGGCATCACCTGCAAATATGCTTTTACTTCAATTTTTCTATTTGTGATTAAACTGAATTAAAAGTACACAGGAAAAAAAAAAAAGCTCTTTTCCTTTTTAGTTGCTGAACAAAACAACTCAGTAAACTTAAGTTTTTTATGGCATTCTTAAAGAACTGAAAATCTTCATGTAAGTGTGGTATCTATTAGCTTAACATTCACTTTTAGCGTTATTCTTATTTGCTACCTACTGCAGATATGGGACAACCTCGGCTCCCTCTGGTGGTCAACATAAAAAAAGTTTTATATGGCCATTCAGTAAAATCTGTGCACCAGAAAGCTTAATCTGTTTCTAATTCACTGGATTTCATAGCGGTTGAACTAGTTTGTCAGGTATCAGAATAAGCTTAAACATAAATTATACATCTGTCATTATTTTCTAAGAGCACTGAATGTCACTGACGTTGGAGTTGTAATACTGGAATTTGTTTTGATTCATAAGCTATCTGTGCATTTGTTTATCCTCCTGAAATCTGGTAAGAGCATTGTCAACTTGTTATCAACTTCTCCATGTCATTCTCATTATACTTCCAATGTCTCCATGGTTAAAATAAAAGGAGCAATACCAAGCCAACGTCCTTTCATATCACTGCTAACCTCAGACTCCACCAAACTGACCTAAGCTGACATTTTTTCCACTCATTGAAAATGACAGAATAACTCTCATTCTCTTCCAGAAGCTGGAATCAAGGCAACATTAGAAATCCTGGGTTGAAGCCTGGAACAAGCAGGGATTCCCCAGCTGTATGCTGGTACTGAGCTGGTGCTCATGAACCAAACTTCCAGTGAGTTCACGTTTCCATAATCACACTCTGCTTAAACACTTCACTCCTTTCCACACACACTATTAATGAATTAACAGTTGTGAAACAGAGTATATAGGCAATTTCACTAAACAGATTGGGATTTAATGACCATCACTGAAAGTTCTTTCGCACACTGTGTATAGAAATGGGAGGTTTTAAACATGCTAATATTATAGTAAAAGGGGAATTTCTTACAATTAAGATGACTTCTTGTAAAGATGCAGTAATTTTTTTTTTTTTCTTTTAAAAAAATTCTAACACTATATATGCACCTGGCACTTATAAAATTGTAAGAAATAAAGGATATGAGCTAACATAAGCAAGGAATTAAAAAAAAAATATTTGGAAAGGCAGAGTTAGCTACCTTAAATTGGTCATTAAAATATTTTAGATAGAAATTTCACAGAAAATGTTAATACCCACAAACATATTGTTTTTCAACAGTCAAATTTTGCATTTTAATGTAAGAAAAAAAAAAAGTAAATTAAGAATGAGTAATGAACTTTTTTGAATTTTGACCTACAGCTTTTAAGAGTTTGAGCAGACCACCTGAAGAGACAGCTTTACACATCAAATTCACTTGGAGCAGGGTCACAGTTTTATGTTCAAAGCAAAGAAACTTTTTAATAAAAAATGTAGTTTTGTTTAAAACTCCAGCCTTCTTTAAACTAAACTGGTGTCAATGCAAAAAACTGCTTTTACAACACACACTACTTCTACAACATAGTCTATACAAAAAACTTTGCTTCACCACTTCACTAGTCTGTATTTATACTAGTCTGGACTTCACCGGGCATGTTACTCTATGGAGTTACAAATAGGATGCAAATAGAGTAATGAGAATGGGCACATTATGTTCTTAATCTTCCCATTGTGAACACCTACTAGATTGTTCTTTTTAATAGAAGATTTACAATTAAACCATTGTCCTGTCTTAAGAAGCTATTAGAAAGTACCTGGCAGCACAGAGAGTTCAATTCTACTCCACTGTTATTAGAAGAACCTTAGGGTATTAACTATACTTTCGGAAGCATCACTTAAAACTTATTAACTACGTGTCGTATTTGTATTAAAAACTGTCAAAACCCTTTTTAGTCATGTTTCACATTATCTGTAGGAATGCTTTCTTATTCTCCACTTTGCCTACCTGGAAGGGATTCAAGATGAACATGATTATTTGCTCGAGGGTAAAACAATAACTTTTCATCATTTAAATTAAGAGTTATGTATTGCATCTCACTCATTTAAATAACATAAACGTCTTAAATCACAGTACATGTGAGGTCAGAATAGTTCTGGGTGTGTGCAGAACTGCAACTCATAAAACCGATGTTTATAGTTCAGAATGATTAAAAATACACGTCTTATGGGACATTCACATGAAGTACTTTCTTCAGTGCAAAGAAGGTTTTGGTAAGTACAATCCTATAGCTGGTATTTTAATTATGACTCACTATTCCTATTACAACTGTAAAAAGGAGACTTCTGGAGAGAGATTTATCTTGAGCAAACAGCGTTTGCTTCTTTTGTTACAGAAATAGAACACACACCTTGACTTCCATAGGATGTCTCCAGCATGAAGATAAAATTACTCATACTAAGCAGCAGGATGAAAGCTGAAGTAAGCCTATGAATGCGGAACGGGTTCTTACCATTTCTTTTAGGCCCCTTATAGATCCAACATATCTTGCCTTTTTTTTTTTTTTTTTGTTTTTTTATGGGCAGGCTTGATTGATAGCCAAGATATAGAAAGAATCTTGTACTTCAACTTGACTAGGCCATGCCCAGTTCTAGTTTTGTTTCAAATGAACAAAACATAGGCAACAAAGGAAAAATAGAATCTATTAGAGAATGTAAAATGTTATACCTAGGCTAGCAGAAACCAACAAAACATGTTTATAGGAAGATTTCATTATATCTTTAGACAGTATTGAAGTCAAGACACCCTGTCCCAAAAACACACTCTTTGAAACACCAAATGAAATTAAACCATGGTTCAAAATAAAGAGAATATTGTGAAAAAAAAAAAAAAAACAAAACCAAAACAACAACAGACAAATGTATGGATAAACTTTTTGAAATGATATATAGATTTATATAACACAGCAGTCAGTTCTGTAGTGTACATCTCAAAAATGAGTATGAACCACAGCCAAAAACAATCAATAATAATTAAAAGAAAATGTGCTAGTTCAAAAAGAGAGGAAGCCAACATCTCAGTCAGAAAAAAGGGTTCTTGTCCAGCAGGGGAGGAAGAAAGGCAACAGAAGAATCAGGGTAGCAGAGGCAACAGGAGGTTCAGAGGTATGAAGGTCATAGGAAGAGGCAAGGTCTGTCAGACGCGCTTGGTATATGAAGGAAATGATGCACAACAGTAAACTGTTGGGGGAAAAGAGTAAAAGGATAAAATTATAAACACTGTGTAGGTCAGACAGCAGAATGGCAAGCATGCTTAGTAACGTTAAAGAATCAGCTGCCCAAAGGAGATGTAGGTACTTGGACACATGTATTAATACTCAGAATCCGACAGATGCTTTGAGACTAGCGAGAGCTAGTCTGGGTTCACATATAAACTAACTCAATCCCAACAGCACAACACCTACAGATACGCAGCACATCTAAGAATTCTGCTTTACTTGGCCTAAATTTTAGTTCTCCAGAAGATACAAGATAGATGATGTTGGAGATTCATTTTCATTTTTTTTAGCCTCAGATAAGGCTGGATGAATAAGAGGAGTGATAGCAGTATAAGCCTAAGTCACATTTGCACGTTTTCTTGCTTTAAAGACCACCTCTAAGAAAGAAAAAGCTGAGTCACTTGACAGATGCCTAATGAGGCAGTGCACTATGTATGACAGGTCAGGAAAATTCCCTACTCAGCAGTAGGAAATTCCTGCAGTTCTAAATTAATTTAGAACCACAGGTAATAAAATGCAGTTTCTTCAATATGAGTTTCTCTACCTGTCTTTGCTTCAAGCTAACAAAGTCCAACCCTTATAGACTATCCCTAATGACTGTGAGAGACTAGAGAGATATATAAGGTGACTGAAGAAATATGATCAAATTCCTTGTGAAACTGTCAGATTTTCTCAAGTCACGTGTATTACCTGTTAATGTATCAATGATATGATGAAATACATTTAAAATTAGATATGGGGACAAGGCTCCTTTCTGTTCACCTTGTTCCTTGAAACTAACCTGGTATTACCTGTCAACTAGTAGTTTACATGCCACACACACAAAATGACGGGGAAATTCTTATTTCCACTCCTTCGTCCCTTTCAAACTTTTTGGTTAGGTGATTACTGGTGATGATTGATTATTTTGATGTATAATTAAAAGCAAAGACACATTCAATTCATGACTTCACTTCTTTAAAGAAGTCAAGCCCTTATCTAGTGCAGACCCTGAGTTCACTAGTACTTTATTTGGTGTCAGAGTGAGGAATTTAACTTCTGGATGTCACTCTATAAGAAGGTGAATTTTCTATTCTTTTTCAAACAGCTTTTAATTTCTTACTGCATTTCTTAATGACAGTTCATCACAAACCAAATAAGGGGCTAATTGTGGAGCTTCACAGGAATGTTCCATTTATTCTCATGAGCTATTTGAAAACATTTCAAGGCAGCATGTTTTAGTTGGTCATCTAGGTGCAGCAATCTTTCAACATGTGCATTCTTTACCTGAGGTGAGTAGCAAAGACTTTACTATTATCTGATTTGTTAGAAACTTCACAAGCTATGTGACAGAACCAAACACCAAGCAACAGAGGTGACATTTCCACTTCAGCATTCCCAAAGCACAGTTGATCTTAGAATCACAGGCCATGAACAATCTGATTAGTAAGGTAAGGAATGAGAAGAGATCCCATAAACATATAATTTTAGACATGCACCCATGCAACTAAGAGCCTACCAGACCACAAGTTAAGAAGAAAGCTCATGTACTGAGAATAAAAAGAGTAAAGAGCAAAAACTATGAGGAATAATTGTAGTCTTGTTGTGGAAGAGATTCTTACCATTACAGTTAGAAAAGCCCAAGTATCTTACTAAAAGCCCTATTCATTAAAGATTTACACTCCACATAAGTTTGGAAAACTCCATGAAAAGCAATTACCACCATCCTCTATGAAATGAAAACTCAACATGGGTTTCCCAGAGCACAATGGAACAACTGTATGTTTGCTGGGAAGGAATGAGGCCCTGCAGACAGTGGCAGATCATAAGGAACAAGAATTTAAACTCCACATGATCACAGAATTTTGAATTCTGAAAGGAAATTTCATCTTGTGAAAGAAAAACAGATGCTAACATTCACCCACTCAGCAAAGGAAGACCACAATCCTCAGCAGAGAAAGCTGTTTTGAGAGTGATTTCAGAACAAAAAAGCCATTCTTCCCTACCTTGCATCAGTATCTTATCCTCCTTCCCACCTTGTTGTATGAGAAAACACATTTACCGACTTTAGAGTTAGGAAGATTGAAAACTTTGTTCTTCTTTGAACCTACTGTTAAGTCCTATTTCTACTGCTTAAGGCATTCTCAGGCAATAAAAAAAACATCATTGCAAAACTCCATGCTTACACTGCTCAATTGCTACAGTTCAGAAGGGCATTATGCAATCAAATTCGCATCTGTCATACATGCTGCTTTGTCTCATGGGTACATCTATACACGTTTCTCCTGTGTAAATTTATACATGTATCTTTACCTAGGTAGAGCACAGCATAGTTATAAAGCTAAACTTGTCCCTCTCCAACACTGATGCTTTAAATAAGTACCCACTATTTGAATGCACTATTCTTTTTTCTCAGCAAACCGAGGATAATAAAAGCTCATGTTATGTTTCTATGTACAAGCTTCATCAAATCCTTTTGGCTGGGATATTGTATATGTTTAAAGAGCAAATGATCAGGCTGATAATATCAGAGCTGCATTGATTAAAGGGTATTTGATCACCAAGGTAGATCAGGAAAGCATTGCAAAATAACAGTGGTAGAAACTCAAATGAAGCAGAAGTATTAATGCAAAGAAGGCCACAGTGGATTTTTAATAAAGAAAACACTGTAGGCAAGCTGATGGTATCCAGCAAAAATAAAAAAGATTTAGAGTATGATATGATTTCTGTGCATATGTGGGTGAAAATGAATTAGGGTTAATCCTCAGTAGGATTCAGATTTATGTTAGTATGGATCTCTTTAATTTTCTTCTCTCCCCCCTCCCCACCCCAATAAAACTTGTCAATCTGTATTTCCTCAGCACAATTTTTAAATTAATGCTTTTAGATCTAGCTATTATCCAACTGTAAACACACCAACATTAATGTACCAGAGTAAATGTTACCAGTAGAATAATTTTAGTGAAGAAAATGTCCAGGAAAAAGATCTTTTGTCAAATTAGCAGCTAATGGAGACATTTCTCTAAACCATCCTTAGGAGACATCCTCCTAGCCTTCAAAGAAGTGTGCTCATGAGATGCCATAATGTGCAGAGCTTTGCTGCCTTTACAGGATCTACATGGGTGTGCAGGGCAAGCCCACAGGGAACATAATACATGATCAAAGCCTTGGATGGTGTACAAAGATTTAAAGAGAGTCAACAGATAAGTACAAAAAAGTAGCATGAAAACATGCTTTTCATAAATACACAAGGATGTGGAAAATATTGTATTTCTTTGTCTGATAACTAGTTACACCCCAAGGGGAAAAGCACACAAGGGACTATCCAGAGATGGCAAGGAAGATGTATCCATTAGGACAGGAAGGCCTTTAACAATATCCAGCTCCTGCAAATGGTTTAATTTTCCTAAGGGAAACACCCTGTAATTTTCAACCTAGACTGATAGACCTATTGACTCTCAAAAGAACTCGGCTCTGGAGAGACAGGTAAAATGTTAGTACTGGAAAACAAACAGTAATTAATACAAGACAACAGAATTTTGCTTCCAGCTGCACAAAGTCACAAAATTTGATGGTTCTTTGTAAATGCTTCCATACAATGGTTAAGTATCACCCACAAAACTGTCTCCAAAGAAATGTTTTGATTACACTGTATTCATTAGTTACACTGCATTGGGCATTTTAAAAGACAACAGGCTGGAAAAAAAGGGAAAAAAAGAGACATGTATGTCTAGAGAGCAGAGAGGAAAGTCTGGAAAAGTTACCCCTGAGAGTTACCATCAAAGGAGTGGAAATGTAAATACATATATTTTCAAACATACGTTTAGGTACCAGCTCTGTTGGTGCTGTAACATCTGCTTCTCTGTAACAGACAGTTGGATCCACAATGTCTTTGTCAGGAGGAGGGTAGAGTGGGGGTGGGGGTATCACTAACTGGGGTAGACCACGAGTGGTGCCTCTAGGAGGCTTTTGTGGCACCTGCCGTCCATCACCTACAGGGGGATCAATTGACTAGTTACTTAATTGCAAGATAATGACCATTCTTTTTACCGTTACTTTTTTAAACACACACTGACTTTCTTACACACATCCAAAGTCTCTCTGGATCTAATTCTGGTCTTACTTACCCCCAAATACTTAAGGGAGTAGGAAAAGCCAGCTATCTCTTAAGTCAACAGCAATGGGACCAGGATTGAGCCCAGTATATACTTCACAACTAACAGCTAAAAGCACGACTTCTGGCAGACATAAGGAAGGAGAAAAAAAAAAAAGTTTTAATTTAAAAAAAAAAGATTTAAAAAGCTATGTAAGGGAATGTGAAAAATGTGTTTTATTTTTATCTTCTTAAGTGCTAAACTGCCTGATTTCATTGACCTCTAGGATACTTTACGTGACTATCTTCCTTACTCTGAGAGAAAGAGGAAGATGCCTCAGGTCAGTATTTTGAAGTAGGTATCTTGACAGGTTTTTCTGAGTAGGTTTTTTATTATTTTGACATTGTAGAGAAGCAGCTAATTAAGTTGGTTTTTTTGCAAAACAGTGGTTTAAGCTACCAAAGGAAATGCTCATAACTTTGGCTGTGGGCTTATGTCAATACTATGCACAATAGCTAAATAAATACATGCACCTTTGCACTATATGCTATTAATAACCACTTGCAATGATAAAAAAGCTGCTACTGATTCATAGTGTATAAACCTAGAGCTATTGCACACAGCTACTGCAATTTGGAAAGTCCTTAGAGACTGAAAGTGCACTAAGGGACCGTGACTACCTACTCATTCTGCTCTCAGACCCTGACTTACACATCTGCTGTGGTCATTGCTGCAGACAGATGCTGGCAGAGCTGGA
The DNA here is from genome assembly GCA_024611175.1 of Megaceryle torquata. Lineage (NCBI taxonomy): Eukaryota > Metazoa > Chordata > Aves > Coraciiformes > Cerylidae > Megaceryle > Megaceryle torquata. The sequence goes on from JANIJG010023062.1 coordinate 70,542, forward strand.
CTTCTGGTCTGATCCATTCTGGTCATTCCTATACTTTCAAGCTCGTGGTCTGGTGCTGCTGAGAAGGGAAGCAGCACCAAGAGGGAGGAAAAAGATTAAATCATTATGATTTTCTATTTAGGAGTCACTAGCTTTCAGAGCTTCAAGACATGATTTAATGCTGGCAAATGTGCAGATCCTTTTCCACTGCTCTGAGAAAACTCAGCAAAAAATTTTGGGGTCACAGTAAGTGATTCAGTATTGAATACTGAAGAGAATTTGCCAGTTTGAGAATATATTTCATAGGTTTTTTTGCTTTGATTCATGTGGCTAATCTGGGAGATACATAGGTAGCTTTAATCCTTTTTTCATCATGTGGCTGCCTATTTCTTGCAGCACATTTTCCCCCTCACTACAGTCTTGCTTTTTTCACAGCTTTTCTCTCTTGCTTTCAGAGCCATCTGTGCTTTCTCATCATTTTCTTGCAAGGGCCCCAAAGAAAGACTGTTTTACCAACCTTCACTTGCTGTAACATTTTTTCTTGTTAATGAACACATTCATTCAAGAAAGCAGCAGAAAATTAAAAGCTCTGAAGACAGGGCTACTGTGGGATGAGTTCTTTGTTGGTGTAAAATAATAAGGCTCCATTAAAGTAAACGATACTACAGAATCCTACATCAGCAGAGTCTGGCCAGCTAGCACTTATGTACACAGCACTGAAGCGACTAGAAGTGGCTCTGCTCTGCTTTATTTCATCTGTAACATTCTGAGCATTGACACAAAATAAAATTAACACTTACAAAAAGTTAAAGCACCAACTGTCATCAGTAAGTGACCAGCAGCAGAGCAAAGCATGATATGTGACAAAGTGTGACATCTGCAATTGTCAGAAGTAAAACAATTTGCTGAAAACTCTTGTGTTATATGGCACAGTGATAACGTTCCCCTTAGAGGGTTTAAATAAGAGATGTCATTGGAGTCATACATGTCACAAGATAATGGACTCCTGCCGCTACGTAAATGCTGAGGCATTAAATGTGAAGCATTTACTGAAAATAAATGTTGGAACAAAGCCAAGAGGCTCCTTTCTGAACTGTGAAGCATCTGTAATGTAAGCAATTATGTATGACAGGATGTCATATCTGTATGTCTTAGGTCCTTTATGAAACATGAGGTCAAAGGCACAAACTGAAGCACACTGAGTGCATTACAGCACCTCAAGAATGACTCTCAATGTACTGAAAACTAAGTTCCAATATGTGGAGTTATTATCTCATATCTTTACCCATGATAAAATCACTTTGTTTGCTAACAGCATAATCTTGGGGTCCTCACTTGGGCAAAACTCCCACTGATCTGAATAAGCTAGCAGTCAGATAATAACAGAGATCTGGGAGAACGTTCTTCAGTCTTCCTATATGACAGGAAATGTGTTGTCACACACAGCTGAAGGCAACAATTTCTTTTTGTCATCTCCAGCTATGTAAATGGCACTCCTTTGAGAGCACCAATTCTTTTCTTCTACTGATTAAAGACTCAGCAGAGACTGATTTATAATAAAACAGAGGACTAAATTAAAAGGAAAAACTTCACTGAATATGGTCAGTTGATGTCAAACTGTTGGAGGAATACAGGAAAAGAAAATGCCTTCAGGCTTTAGGAATGTGAGGAGATACTGAGCCAGACTGACTGTACTTCAATTCCAGAAGAACCCCATGGCTTCAGATGCATTCAGCATTGCCTGTCCTAGCTCCATTTACTAGCATTTCCTTTTACTATTTCTGTATTTCCATTTACTAGCAAAACCATCATGACTTACAGATGCAGTATAGGCCCAGGGCTAGTGCTTTTAGATACCCAGCTTGTACCAAACATTCAAATCATCTGATGAGTGTTATCTACCTTTTAATACCCTATGGTACTCTGAATGGTGCCCTTAAAAAAGGAGGCAATATACACACACTTATTTCCAGACTTTCATTCTGCTGAGAAATGTTTTTTTTCCCCCAAGTTACAAGTTTCCAAATTCACAGCACGGTAGAATTAAGGAAACTTCTAACAGTGAGCACTGAAAGCACATGCACAGGATTACACAGGAGAAAAGAACACCTCTCACCCATTGTGCTCTTCCTCTTGTCTTCCCTCTCTTCTGTCCTATTGGGGATGGCAGGAGTGGGTGGAGCAGATGCAGTTGGTGGAAGAGGGGCACGCCTCTTCTTTTTCTGTAAATCGTTTAGGGATGCTCCTTGTGAAACCTAGCAAAGTTGAAAAATAGGCACAGTAAAGGATATGTTTTGTTGATGTTGTAAATTGTCAGTACCAAAAAAAAAAAAAAAAGTGATTGTCATATGACCTAATTTCTCAGCAGCATATTTTTATAATGAGCATTTATTTATACTGACGACAGGACATTAAAAAGACAGATCAGAAGAGGTATAGTAATAATTGTACTCAGAGAAGGAAAGGGACAAGAACTGCAGATGAATGTCAACGCAGGAATACCAGTCTGGTAGACATTTGATGGTTTTGGTAAAAGGGAGTTAGAGTCCAACATGCAGCCACACACGGTATGACACTGCATGTGTTGTTAGGCTTGAGACATAGCACGATCTTGTTTTTCCATTGGTTTCTTCAGACCATAAATTACAGTTAAATACTCCAATCGCTAAGTGTAGGGCATAGATTCTGATTTCTATTATTTTTCTCCCAAATTCTTCTTTAAGGACTTCTGAGAGAAGAATCAGAATTGAAAGCTTGCCTGCATGATGATACGAGGTCATGCTGTACTCTATTTATGTCTACTGGACTTCACAGACATATTTTTGAAGATCCATAACACCTTGGCTTCCAATAATTGCAACATGCTGGTTGGCAAGCCAAGACTTCATTACTGTTTACAATCCTTTTAAAAATACAAAAAAAATTTATTACAAGTGACTTGAGTTTCACTGGGTTGCAGAATATTTTCCGTAGCTTGTTGGAACTTAGCTCCATTTCCTTTTTCAGGGAAAAAAACCACCACAACAACAAACAACAACAAATCACCCAAAAATATGATGGAAAATGTTGAATTTTGTTATTTGAGAGGTACTGACAACACTAGACAGAGCCCAGCTTAGCTGAGGCAGAGGGTAATGGGAGCTGCCCACACACGGCATGCTGTTGGCACTCCTCAGTTTTCACTTGCAGGACTCTGCTGTTCTGTCCATCCTGATACTTCCCAAAGCTGAAGCTTTCTTCTTTTCACATCCTTCTGTACTGCATTTTAAATAACTGAAGTCATGTGAGCATTTAATACTGTATCTTGATGCTTCAGGATACTATCTTACAAAAAAAGTTGAAGTGGGGACTTAGATTGATCTGACTACAAAACCTCCAAAATTCGATAGCTAGGGAGAACTTGGATCATCTGGGAGACAGGCAACACCTAAACTTCCCCAACACTTCCTAAGTCATAACTTCTGTGGTTATTTAATGGCATTTTGCATCTTCCATATTCATTCCTGTCTCTCCAGACAGAAAGGTCATTTTACTAGAGGACAAAAATGGATGGACTGGTGATTTAAAATATGTCTAGGAATTCTTGAGAATCAAGGCAGAAAGTCAGAAGATGTGTGTTTCCACTTGAAATGGGAAGAGATCACCAATCACCCTTCCCGAATTACTGGATGAGAGAGGATGCAGTTTGGTATAGTCAAATTCCTCAAAGATTACTACTTCGTTACTGAGAAGAAACGATCCTTGATAGAAGCCACCTCATCTTTTTCATCTCTACGCATTCTTATTTTGTTTGATCTTTTGAGGAAGGTTAAGACAGATGTATGGATGAACACATTGCTATGACTAAATAAAAGGCTAGGAAAAAGCTAACGTACAACTGCGATAATACAAGTTTGGTAAAATACACACACAAAAATACTATTATGATATGGTCAGCTAAGAGCAGTATACTTCACAAACACCACAAAGAAGATGAAAAGACTGTTTAAGGCCAGCCATGCTACAATGTATATAACAAGTGTCTAGTTCAAGAACAGGTCATAAAAATAGTTAAAAATACTTCTTTAATGCCATCTTCAGTAAACCTATAAGGCTAAATATGAATGGAACACAACACAAAGAACATTCTGTCTCTTTCTTGCAGTTGTATATACCAAAACAATAGAATCTGAACATTCGTTATGGATGGCTGCTTCTTTTCTAAAGAAATCAAGCCTTAACAATATTATCTGAAGTAATTTCCTACCCAAACTTTGTCACAGGAGCCCCTCTCTGAGCATAACAGAGTATTTCCTAGTTTTAACACTTGTGCTTCATCTAAGTAGCATTTTTAACCAAAAGAAATTATTAGGTCAGTTTCTGTTATGCAGTGAATATGTAACTTTTAAAGATGTTAATAAGAGATCTGATTATAATGAATACCATCAACTGAGCTAGAGATTAATAAAGTGGGTTAAGTGTCTGACCTAAGTCAGACACTGTCATTCTATTCCATATTGATACGACTGCATATGATGCAAAAACCAATTTTTCATTAAATTCATGGCATGGCTCACATGCCTATTTGATAAATATTTCTGCTACTGCAGAAAAAATATCTAAGGAATGTGCTGAATGTCTTTTCCTTCTGTGAAAGCTCTACATCTTTACTAAAATTTGAGGATTGTAGATAAGAGTTTAGAATATATTTAGAGTATACCAACAACATCATGTGGAGGTTCTGTGTCAAAACCGTGTGGAAAAGAATCCTACAAGGCTAATGCTTGAAATTTTCCATCAGTACTCTTTGACGGTCACCTTACTTGTAAAAGGTCTGTGGATACTCTTAAGAGTGGATGTGTCAGTTGAGTTTGAGTTTCCTCATGTGTAACAGTCCAGTATTTTCTTTGGGCTAGGTTGCACTGAATATGAATTAATGAAAAATATTAATGGATGCCCAAGGAAACAAAAGCCACCACCACCAAAAATTCAGCAAGCACTCAAAGATAACAGAAGTTCTCAGATCAATTTCCAATGTGAGCTCCACTCCTTTGTCTTGCCAGCCCTCTACTTAGAGGTCAGCCACTGACATTGTATTTATCTACCCTTTCCTATTAATCTTTCCAACACAAATGTTTCTCTACATAGGTACTTGCTAAGTCATCTGGCAAATGCCACCTTGCTTTTTATTCACAGACTAAACCAGGCCTAAACTTACTGTAGGTTTACTGCTCCTGAAATTGACCTTCCTTCTGTAAGCCAGAAACTGTATCATTCATTTCTGCTCCTCTGTTCCTCCAATATCTACCAACATTCACAACCTACTTGATGATACTGCCTACGTATCTCAGTCATCTGAATCACTACTTTGACCAAGGTGGTAATCTCATTCTACTGTCTCCAAAGACAGATCAAAGACCCCACAACAGCATACTCAGAGTGCCACACGTATGCAAGTCTGTCCACACACCCTTGCCATAGATGGTGCATAAAAAAGGACTGGGCTTAAAGCAACCTTGGAAAATGCACAAAGTGCATCCTTGTTAAATAACGAAGTAACCTAATGTTGTAATTACTGCAGTGTTATTTTGACTAGTAAAGAACCCAGCAGCTACCAGGGTGACATGGCCAGGTAAAAATCCTTAACCTAACATGAGAAGCCCAGCTAGACTTTGTGGGCTTACATCTTCTAAACTGGATGTTGAAGGACACTTTGGTTACTCTGGGAACTACTGTCTTTCAAGCAAGATGTTTTGCCCATTTATTGAAGAGCTGAGGGGGACTTAATACCTTTCAAGGACTACTGTGCTGGGACAGAGGCCAGGAGAACAAGCTGTATTTTCTTCCTTCTAAGATTGATGTCTGGGGAAGAATGGGCACACAAGAGACATGCACTTTCTGCAGGACTGAGAAAGAACTTGGAAAAAAGATGGGTGATCTCAACCCAGATACACAACTAGGAACACAAGTAAGGAAGAACAACTTAAAAATTGACATGGAAAGACTTTTTTGGACTTGCATGCTAGAAGTGAACAGCACCTTCCTCAATTACCTGGAACAGGTTTTCCCTGAACAGCTGCAAGTTTCTGTGTTGTAGTTGGCATCCACACTTACTAGAGAAAGCCTGGATGACAGACAGATCTAAACAGTTTGAACTGTGCTTTAACAGAAAACTCCTCAGTGGATCTAGTCAACATGTGATTGAGATGTTAAAAAAACCAAGTGCAGAGTTTGTGTTTCAAAATCCAAACCACTCTTCCTAGTATTTTCATAAACATTACAAGGAACAGTTGTCTTACAGCAACATATTTTTCCTTTTATTCTCACTGCTATCACATTGCCATAGAAAAGGAAGAATGGAAACTTAAAAACCGAACAATTTGCCAGGTTTGCTATTTAACAGTATTCTCCTTAAAGTGATTTTCTTCCTGTTCCATATAGCTACTCTATATAGCTACAGGTAATACACATTTTCTATCAGCAATAGGGTTATTTATGGAATAAGGACAGAGTTTAAAGATGTCCCATGGTGGTTTAGCATATACAAATAAATAGTATAGCATATGATATAAACTGTATGAAGAAAGCTCATATACTGTCTTGCTTCTTTCCCCTTTTTATACAACACTACATGTTTGGATCTTTTATTGTGGTGACTTCTGTCTGATTTGTAAACAAATTGTGTTTTGGGGAAAAAGTGAGTGATTGTAGAAATTATTTTTAGAAGTAAATAAAAAGGATTGGAAAAAGACCACATGGATTCAGTCACTGGCATGCCCCTGAGTACAAACTGATTTCCATCATCCAACACTGACTAGACACACACTCTATGATTTAAGCAAGCCAGACTCTGATACACCTGCTGGTGATGATACTGTGTGGGGCCAGAATGCCTATCGAATTACAAGTGTTTAAGTATGATCCACAGAAAAATTCAGAACTAAATTGTACCTGCACAAACAACAATCACTCCAAACTACATGTGGGAGCATCCCAACCTTCCTTCTTTCACAAAGATTTTTAAGAAAACCTGAAATAATTAAGAGCCATTTTACAAGAAAAGACACACGTTCTATGAACCAGTTTTAAATTCTTGATATAATTGTAACAACACTGATCTTTACAGCACTGTATGAAAGACAAGTGGTAGACTGGTATGCAAGATTTATGGTTTAAGAGTTATAAAAAATATTTTACGATGAGTTTGTACATAATTTAAAGCAGTTGAGAAGAAAATATTTTGATCTAAGAGGAGCTGTTCTAGGAAAATCAGGGAGACAAATCTTTCATCTGCAGAGTGAAGACATAAATCTGTCCACTAAACTTGATGATACAAAAGGTATTCTATCCAGCTGATTATGCATTTTCACAGGGCAACAGATGCTTCAACATGCGTAGCACTATAAACCACAAGAAGTCCCAGATGAACATTAATGTGGCTTAAACAACATTTACTCATATGTCTAATATTCCCTGGACAGGTCATACATTATTAGGCTTTTCACTGACAAAGGAAAATTCAGGGAGCTCTCAAAGAAACTGGGCATGTGAGCAGTGATGAGGCTCACCACGCTAAGTTACGTTGCATTAAGTTGTCCATTCAGCATAGAACTTCTCTACCTTGTTTCCTTATTGGGTGGTACCCCATTTCATTTGATTAAAAGCTGCATGTTTAATCCACAGCTATGTTACAAACAGCATTCAAAGACAGAAGTCTGATGTTTACCAAATCATGTCCTTATGTTGCAGGATGGATTTGTGTGGGTTATTTACCATGCTTACTAGGAACCCATGCAATGCAGCAAGCTACTGCAAAAACAACACGAAACAAGATAGTAAAAAGTCTGGCACAGGGAAATGGTTTTAAAGAGAATGTTATTTGAAAAGCAGGTTGTTTTGATAAAATGCAGAGAAATAACTACACTTTAGAAATTATCAAGCCATTTCTCTGGATCGGTCATTTTAGTTCTGTACATCTTGATTTTTCAGTGTTGGATGTCAGAAATCTGACAATAAAATGAGTGATAACAAACCTAAAGGGGAAATTTTTAGATAAGGCAAATGGATGTGTATGCTGCGATAGCAAGACTGACATTTGGACCAACCAGACCAAATAGCTCTTGTCACTCTGGACACACCACTTTCACATCGAACAAGCACAGACGGGAGATTCCCAAGCTACTATCAACATGAGTTCCAGTCCACAATGCAACACCAATTCTGCAAGCAGGACAACTCTGTGTCCTGGCACAATACTGCTCTGTATCCTCTTGACTTTGAAACTCTGACCTTGTTTCCTTGTACTGTGTTTGGCCCACCCAATGGTTGCAAGCCAGCCATACTCATGATCTCAGCTTCTGAGCTGCTTTGATGCTGGAAGTGTTCAGTCACCGTGTTAAGTGGAACGTTTGGCTTACAACTAGAGTGTAAACTCCATTGCTTTTCTGAAAATACCCTTACCATTAATATTTTAGTCAGACACCACAAAATACCGTATCGTTTTGCCTACTTTTATGCCACTTAATTTCAAAGTAGTCTTTTAACATTATACAATTCTGGTATTAGACTTCTGTAATGCAATTCAGTATTCATTACCAAAAATCAAGCTGTGACTGCAAAAACATCTCAGTCTTAATAACAGACAAGAAGCTTAGCATTACTGGATTGTACAGAAATTGCTGTGCTCTTGTCCTGTTTTATTAATAAAATGAAGAAGATGAAGGCCAAGGATGTCCTTGAATACTCAGCTGATTGGCAACAGAAAGCTAAATTAGTTGACACAAGAAAGTCACCTCAAGGTGAAGGGGCAAGCTCATTTTTCCATCTGTTTTTTTTTTGAACACACCCTTTGTGAAATGCCATGGTCAAGGGTAGGTAAAAATTAATGTCACTCTAATCTTCTTTAAACACTTTAACTTGTTCAGTTAAATGTGTCAGACAGGAAACTATTCATAAACAAATTTTAGATGTTAAATTACTAAGATAGCTGTGATTTCCTTCTTTTGCAAAATCTCATTACTAGTTGCAATATTATTTCCACTCAAGGAAGTCACTCAACAACACCAAATATTTTCACATGCATTGAAACATGTAGACTACACAAGTCTGCGGATGTTTGCTTTGGCAAAGAATTGAACTTCCTCTGTTTCTCTGAATACAATGTAATCCTCCTCATTTATGATGTCTTCATTTAGGGAAGAAAAAAAAAGAAAACCTCAAACACTTAAAAATAGCATTTTAAAAACACCACAAACTTATTTGCTACTACGATTCATTTTTCCTCTAGAGAAGCTAAACAAAAAGGCAAAATCCACCTCAAAATCTTAATTTCATATTTGTGCTTATTTTTTTTTTTAGTTAGAGCAATACAATTAATAAAACAAAAGAACATTAATAAGTTTAAAATAAATAGGAGAACTACAACTCATACTTCTTCTGACAGCTTTGCCAATGAGTTTGACATGATCAATGTCATCTCCTTGAGTCACTGCCTTTGTGAAAGGCACCGACCTGAGGATTTTATACATTGGCTTTTCTTTCTCAGTTTCACATCCTGGGTTACAGGCTGGCTGATTGGTTTTGTCTGTGTGTCTGTTCTTAAAAATCACAGATGTTATAAGCTAACTGAAGATCTGCAAAATTTAAATTTTCTGCCAAAAGGATGGGCTGCAGCCTAAAATCTGTTAGGGCTAGAAAGTGGAAGGCAATCACGCAAATGTCTGACCAGGAAGAAGGAGAACCATACCCTTTCCACTGCCACGAAGTGATACGCCTCCCTGGAGCTTAAGTTTTCCTCGAAACTTAAAATTTTCTTCTGTATAGATAGCCAAGTTGCATTTCTAGTACTGAGCACTAAGTTCTAGGCAATTGCTTCAGAAGTCTTCTTAACTTAAAGAATACCTGACTTATTTCCAGTGTTCAGCCCTATCCATCTGCTGGCACACAGAATGCCAGGGAAACCTAGTTTGGGTGATGAGTCAAGGTATAGTTTCCAATTTCCTATAACAGTTTGGGTTAGAAGGCACCCTTAAAGACCACCTAGTCCATGCTATCCCTTCCAACTGCCCCTTGCAGATTTCCACACAAGTCTAGTTTCTTCCAGCACTTAGAAAGGGCAGCCAAAAGCCCCTACTTCCACAATCTTCAGAAATCAAGGTGTGTTACTAGGGACTGCAGTATAACATGTCTCTACATCAAACTACCCCCCCAAGCATGAGATTTTTATAATCAAAAATTACAAACAGACTTTACTGTAAAGATTTGTTAGGAGAAACCCACCATGGCACTCGGCTCACTATCCAGACTTGAAAGTGTCAGCAACATAGAAAAGAGCAGGACTTAAGGGTTGTCTGTGGAGCTATGATTTTCTGATTAAGGAGAGCACACTGAAACCACAGTGAGGTGCCCATTTGTCCCAATGACCTGCACCATCCATCCTCCAAAGAGGGGAAAAACAGAAGTGGTATGCAGTCAGAAAAGCTGGATTTGCATTCACCTCTCCTCACTTCCATTACTTTTGGGGTATGACTATCAATATAACTCATAATAAAAAAATAGCTCATAGTAGCAGAGAACAGTTATTACTAGATTATACTTGTGATGTTTTTCCCTGCTTTCTTATTTGGCTAAACAATGACAAGAATGCAATGCTATTAAGCCATTAAATTAAGCCTGATTTTCACAGCATGTACTTATTTTTTTTCTATTCTATATTTTTTACCTTTTTAATTTAGGATCTAAAGAAGGTGGAATTACAAGCAAAATCTGCAAAGCAACACAAACCCAGTTGCTAAATTAAGCACAGTGTTATGGTCATTTTTCATTGCTTACTGACTGCCAGCTCGTTAGAAGTCTTGCTGCTTAAAATGATCTTTGTCTATTAACTTCCCCTAAATACCTTGCCCAACAAAGCCTAATAATTACTTGACACATACTTTCTCTTTAATGAGAGTTAAAGCTTATGATGACATCAGCCTGTCCTATTTGTCTGTGACTTGCAAGCCAGATGAAGTTTACTTACTAAATGTTGCAACCCTGCCAAAACCCAGGGCTGCACAGAACAGTATGTTCAGGCCCTGATGTCTTGCCAGTTTTCAATGAAGTGCTTGACAAGAGACCACATGTGGAGGTCAAGTGATACCATCATGATCTCACCAGATGGTAAGTTGTGGTATTATTCCCAAGGCAGGTAGTATAGTCTGTTCAGAAATAGTTGGCAGGTGACCCATGAACTCACAGCCAGAAGCAACTGGATTATTGCAAGAGATCAAGAACACTACTGATGCTGGCAAAAAGACTATTCCAAGAATTTTTTTCCAAGTAATTCAAGGACTCAAGACTTATGTTTTCTTGAATTTTTTTTTTTTTTTTTAAATTATGTCTTTTATTAACTGCCATCTTAAATCAGAAGCCCTCCTCAAACAAAACCTGTATTCTTGCATTATTATTATGTGGCATATGTTAAATGGTAAAATAAAGTCACTACAACCTCCTCTTGCTGGGGTTCTTGTACACGTATTAAGGATCATTAGGTGCCTCTGATGTAAATTCAGAAGTTGTACCTACACAGGTTAGAGTGCAGGACTGGACTACATTGCAGAGTACAACAGGAAAGCAGACCACAGAGAAATCTTACAAAATTTTGCAATTACATCCTCTCATCCCTCTACAGTAATGACCTAAGTCAGTGTGACACACTCAGCAAGCACTTCACACAGTCCAGTGTTCACTTAAAGCAGGTTAAGCAATTTAAATCACTTCTGAACTGACATTGCTACTGTTTCCTGGAAAAAGCTGCAAAAACTACTATTTCTAAAACATGCAGTAAAGCCACACTGTAGACTCCTCTTACAAAGCAGCAGCTTTTTCCCCCAAACTGAAGAAGTAGTATTCTCCTTTCAGAAAAAGACATTATTTTAAAGCAGATTTTAAAACTAAGTTTCTCTGATGCACAACCTATTAGTTGACTGTGAACTTCATTTGAGTAAAGACAGATTCTCCAAGAGCCAGTGCAAAAGCAGCCTTACTTCCCTGTGCACTTCCAAGAACCTGCACCTACTGGCCACCATCAAAACCTCAACTGAAATTCTACACTAACATCCTCATTCATACTGGCCAAACTTCAGGGAGAAAAAAAAAGATAAAAATCAACTGCACTTAATCACTATGTCACTGAGAAAGCCAAGATTCCTTTTAATTAATTCATCACACTTGGACACCACAGTCTATTTAAAATTACGGGACAAAAGAGTTGGAAAATTCATATATTCATTACAAATGTTAAAAAAATAGGGGGATGCAAAAACTCCTGGAAAATAAGTTGATTGCCAAGATATTAAAATGCTTTCTGATGCTTTGTTTATAAAATGGGACACATGCTGCTAGTAAATAAATGTGCAGCAAAACAAAGTTGAGAATCAGGAGCTCTAAAGCGGATGGGTTGCAACTGAAACTAGGGAATTTCTTCAGACTTATAGAGAAGGAAATTCTTTAATATAATATTAAAATGTAGCATACCCTTAATTGACACTCTTTGAATATATTGAGAAAGTAGTCACTACATGCACGTATCATCTAGCTGTATTCTTTGGTAACTACTTCAGAAGAAATAATGTGTTTGATTGTGTGCATATATCTGAATTAATTTTAAAGATGTTTTCCTCATAAAAAGAAGTACAAATTGCTCCCTTTTGCTAGCAGCTTTCTTTGAGCCTTCCTAAATTTGATGCTTTACATGACAGCGAGATAAGACTTCAGCCATCATCATGCTTTCCTCTCTTTTAATTTGGGCCCACATCACTTATCCAAGCTGGAGTGTAGTTGTTCAGCTAAATTAAGCATCCACGCTGCAGAACAAACATTATCTGATGTTCTATCAGCTAGTTTCATGTTTGCCATCTGAGCATTGTTTTGTCAGACATGTAAGGAACAAATCTGGATACTTCTCACTGAGCTAACTGAATGTCATGTTTAAAGCTTTTTGAGGAAAAATTAAGAAATACCTTCAAGATGGAAATCAATTGTTCTGTATTTTAATTTCTTAGTCATTTACTGTGGTATGGGGCATCTCCTTTACTACTCACTCTTGTTTCTACTAATTGGTTCTGGTACATCTTGATAATGGACTCTCCAAAAGGATAAGTACTAGACAGGTTTAGATCCAGTGGAAATACTAAATAGATAAAACTTTCCAGGTTTATGACCAGTTCCACAGATGATTGTTTCTATAAAACTGAATGTATGTCATCACAGAATTTCATGTCTATGAAGGGCAACAGTATGTACATGGCTTTTCAACACAAGGCAATTAACTGAAACTCATTAAGGAAAGCTCCACCCTTAGACACACTTCTTAAAGAAATATTGCCCAGTCCTTTGGGCAAAAGTGGATAGATCAGGAAAGTGGCATGCTTCAAGAGATCAATCCACTGACTGGAAAAGGGAAAAAATGAATACTTGGGGAATTACAGGCCAGTCAGTCTCAACTCTTTGCTGAGCAGTATCATGAAGTGAATCCTTCTGGAAAATATGCCAGGGCACATGGAAAATAAGGAGGTCATTAGTGACAACCAACACGGTTTCACTAAGAGCAAATCATGCCTGACAAATTTGGTGGCCTTCTGTGACAGGGTTACACTGTTGGTGGATATGGGAAGAGCAACCGATGTCATCTCCCTGGACTTGCGCAAAGCATTTGACAGTCCCTCACAACAACCTTGTCTCTAAACTGGAGAAACATCTCAAAGAGGGACCACTTGGTGGACAAAGAGTTGGCTGGATGGTCGCTGACAGAGTTGTGTTCAATGGTTCAATGTCCAAATGTAGATCAGTAATGACTGTGGTTCCTCAGGGGTCAGTATTAGGACTGCTGCTGTTTAACATCTTTGTCAGTGACTTGGTCAGTGGGATTGAGGGCACCCTCAGCAAGTCTGACTGACACCAAGCTGTGTGGTGCAGTCAACATACTGGACGGAAGGGATGCCATCCAGAGGGACTTTGACAGGCTGGAGAGACCTCATGAAGTGAAACAATTCCAAGTGCAAGGTCACATGCAACAGTGCACATGGGTCAACGCAATCCCAAGCACAAATACAGGCTGGGCAATGAGTGGATTGAGAGTTGCCCTGCGGAGAAAGACTTGGGTGTATTGGTTGACAAGGTCAACAGGACCCAGCAATGTGCATTTGCAGCCCAGAAAGCCAACTGTATTCTCGGCTGCATCAAAAGTATGGCTAGCAGGTCAAAGGAGGTGATTCTGCCCCTTTTTTTCACTCTTGTAAGACTCCACTTGGGAGTACTGCATTCAGCTCTGGGGTTCTCAGCATAAAAGACATGGATCTGCTCCAGAGGAGGGCCACGAAGTTGATCGGGGGGCTGGAGCACCTCCCCTATTGAGGACAGGCTGACAGAGTTGGGATTGCCCAGGATGGAGAAGAGAAGGCTCTGGGGAAGGCTTCTTACAGAAGCTTCTTACCGAAGCCTTCCAGTACTTAAAGGGGACCTAGAGGAAAGATGAGAAGGGACTCTATAAGGGAGTGTAGTGACAAGGGGTAATGGCTTCAAACAGAATAAGGGCACATTTAGGATACGATATTAGAAAGAAATTCTTACTGTGAAAGTGGTAAGACACTGGAATGGGTTGCCTGGAGAAGCTATGGATGCCCCCTCCCTGGAATTGTTCAAGGCTGGGCTTCATGGGGCTTTGAGCAACCTGGTCTAATGGAAAGTGTCCTTGCCCATGACAGGGGTGTTGAACTAGATGACATTTAAAGGTCCCTTCCAACAGAAATCATTCTTCGATTCCATGATTTGCTAAGCAGAACAATAGCTCCATCACTGCACAAGGCAGAGTGTTCCAACAGCTGCCTCCTCAGAGGACTTACAATCTAGGAAGTACTTGCATGCACTTGGATCTGATACTGATTTCAAATGGAATGGGATCAAGTCTTTCATGCTGCTTTTTATTTTGTCAGTGAAAGGCACATGTCCAGTAGAATGCACTGGACATCACCCATACCACTCCCAGCTACCTGTAATTTGAGCTGTAGACCTGCACCTCAATATATTGAGATGCAGTCCAGGGGGGCTGCAAATATGACCCTCAGAGTCTTGGAGGACTCTTTGATACTGCAGTTACAGCACTAAGTTGTAACATGTACACCAGACAAGTTGCTTTAGTGTTTATGCTGTAAAATTCCTATGGCTCATATGATTTACTGGCAAAACATATGGCCTTGTTCTGCAAGTGCAGTTTTGCACTCATGAGCACAAACCAGAGAGTGATGACTGGGAATAGCCACCAGAGACAGCTGTTTCTGTTTTTAATGAGAGACATGTTGCCTGGTTATGAAATTACCAGTGATAAGAAGACCTAGTGAAGTCACTAAGAATGCTGCCAATGACTTTCCTGGACGGGTATCAGATCACGAGACAAATATTTAGGTACAAATCTCTTCAGTATTCTCCAAAAATAGCTGAAGTGGGTTAGATCAAGGGTTCTGCCCAGGCTTCTGTATCAGACTGTGGCAGGGACTTCCTGGGGTGGTTTATATTTAAAAATTTGCAATGGACTTGTCATCCTTGCAGCGTTTGTTCAGTCTCAAGCCCATGTGAACTTTTAGCACCCACATCAACACTTGCTGATGTAGTTCCACAAATTTACTGCTTGCTCGAGCAATCACAGTCTTTGTTTTTGTGTGGTTTGCCCATTTCCTATTAGCTTATTCCTACATTCCTAAAAAATGCTTTTGTAATGGATGTTGAACAATCAAATCTCTCTCCACAGCCTTCATACCATCTTTTCAAGGTGAAAAGTCATGCCTTAAGTTGCACAGATGTCTCAGTATTAAGCTACTCCATACCCCTGATGGCCTCCTATGAATCTCTCCCCATTCTGTAATACCCTTCTGAAACAAGGACAACACTATTATAGTATTTAAAATGGCATAAACTAAGCTTATAATAACTGGTGTAATAAAGTTCTCTTTTTACCCAATTTTCCTCTCTAACAATGTACCGCATCTGATTTTCTTTTTTGATTGCTGTTGAACTTTGAGCTGACTCTTTCAAAGAAGTATATCTTATGATCCTAAGATCTTCCTAACTGGCTACTGCCAGCTAAAAGACCAGTATTTTACAAGGTATTAGGGAGAATTCAAACTGGTCTTTTCTTGTGTATATCACTTCACACTTACCTACATAGAATTTTACTTGCTTTCACCTGCAAGTGCTGCCAGCACTCAATCATAGAATAGTTTGGGTTGGAAGGGACCTTTACAGGTCATCTAGTCCAAACCCCATGCAGTGAGCAGGGACATCTTTAACTAAATCAGGATGCTCAAAGCCACATCCAACCTTATCCTGAATGTTTCCAGGGATGGGGCTTCTACCACCTCTCTGGGCAACCTATTTCAGTGTTTCACTACCTTCACTGTAAAATTATGTTTTCCTTATATCTGGTCTAAAGCTTCCTTCTTTTAGTTTAAAACCATCATCCCTTGTCCTGTCACAACAGGCTCTGCTAAAAAGACTATCCCCATATTTCTTACAGGTCCCTTTTAAGGTACTGAAAGGCCACAGTAAGGTCTCCCTGGAGCCTTCTCTTCTCCAGGCTGAACAACCCAAACCCTCTCAGCCCTTCTTCACAGGAGAGGTGATCTAATCCTCTGATCATTTTTATGGCTCTCCTCTGGACCTACTCCATCAGGTTCATGTCCTTCTTGTGCTGAAGACTCCAGATCTGGACATGGCACTCTAGGTGAGTAAGGTCTTTCAGCAATTGTTCTTACTACCTGGGTAACTGAAGTATCAGCAACAAGATTTATCATTTCACTGTTCTCTTCCAGGTCATTTCTTAATATGATGGACAAATACTCCAAAGCTGTTGCAACATTCCACCACTAGATGAGTGCATCATTTACTGCCAACCTGCAATTTCTCTTTTCTCTGCTGTCAGGTATTTAAGAATAAGATGACCTTCCTCTTACGGAGTGGAGACTTGGTTTCCTTAAGAAAATCTGGGTGAGGGAACTTGGTGGAAACTCTGTGGAAACCCAGAAAGACTAGATCAACAGGATCACACACAACCATCTGTTTGATGAATGCATCAAGAGCACTCAGGGTACCTCTTTTACTAAAGCTACATTTACCTTTTTCATTATCTTCAGAGAGATGCCAAGTAGTTAAATTATTATATTTCTAGTAATTTTCCAGTACATAAGCTACATTAGCAGGCAGTTTTCATGATTTCCCCCATACCAACTCTACTTCCACCTTTTTTCTCTTAATTTCTTTATGAAAACCCAAACTGTGTCATCATTAGCATTTAGTAATACTATTCAGTAGTATTTTAGCTGTTTCTTCTCTTCACACAGTAGAAAGAGACTTAATACAGATATAGTTATTTTATACCATCTTCCATTTCAGATAGCACTGCACTCTCCCGTGCATCATCTTCAGAATATTATGCACAAATGCTGCTCAACAAAGGAATCAGAGTGCACTCCTTGGACAAAAAAACTGAAGTGCATTCCTTATCTATGTTACTGAACAAACTTGATGCTCTTTATGGGCAACCATAACCTGTGAAAAATGTAAAGCAAAGTTAAAACAGTTTACCATCTTAGGAGAATAGTAGGAAATTCTCTTGCCAAAGAGTAAGGCAGTGTTTACATCAAAATAAATGACTTTCATGTTTTATGAGCAAAGGAAAAAGACCCCATCATACTCATAAACTCTCAACATCTATAGAAATGCATAAATGAAGTAAGCTTCTAAATAAAATTTCAGACAGAATGACTGGAACAAAGGCCTCAAAGACAGATGGATACTAAAAGCCTATGGAAAGTTTTGTAATTATATCATGCAGTATTTACAGTCTAATACATCCAAATAAGAGACTGTTACATGAATTTGGTGTGAAATACAAAACAAAACAAAAAAATAGATACAATATCCATTTTTAATGGGTTTATCTACTTATCTATCTGTATTAACACACAGAGGTAGACTCAGTTACTCTTTGACCGTACCAAAATACTGCCTTCTGCCAATCATGTAAGAAGTCTCTTGCTTCTTAATCTAGCATCATTCAGCAGTACAGTGTGCACTCCAGCACCTAATATCCAAACTCTAATATAAAAACTAGGAAGAGAGCGTGACTTAATAGAGGGGTAGTACAGCTGCTAAGAAGCTGCTGTCTCAAGAACTCTGGGAATTAGTATCAGGTTTATTCTTAACCCATGGAAGGATATCTCATACATTCTTGACTATTTGCTGACTTCTTAAAAAGAAAAGGTTTCTTCTTCAAGGTTTACATAACTTAGGCAACTGAGAAGTATTCTGGAAAATGAGCATCTTTAATAAGGAAGCAATATCCCTGCCCTCATCACAATAATGTTGTTGAGAGGTATCACACATTGCCTGAGAATTCTAACAAGTCTGCAACCAAAACTGGAGATGATCATAGCTAATGTTTATGATATTCTCAGTTAACAATAAAAGACAACAGAAATTAAAAAAGATAATAAAAAAGCTCCACAACCCAGTCACTGAATTGCTTTTAATCAACATTTTAAAAAGGATTTCAAGTCAGTCAAGTGTTCTCCCTCCTCCTTTAGAACAAATCCTGCTTTGATATATTCAGGGCACTTAAAAAAACCTAAGAAGTTACCTAGAAGATGCAATATTTTGTAGAAGTAAAAGACACATTTTTAAAGACAGCTTTTTCCTACAGCAGAAACTGATTCATTGCATCCTTCCTCAGAATGTGAAAAAAGTATCTGTTATTCTCTAAGGAGGCTTCTGGATGCTCCACAGAAAAAAAAAAAAAAAAAAAGAAAAAGAAAAAAGAAAACACAAAAACAAACCCAAAGCAAAACAAAAATACATTCACAGAACACTTAAGGGAGAAAGGAAATGTGTCATAAGAGAAAGGTTGAGAAGACCTCACCCAGAAGAGCTCTGAGTCAAAAGAAACCTCCCTTCCTCTCTGAAAGATGATAAAAAAACCCATGCATTCATACCATGTTGATTTCTAGTAGACATTTCTGGCTAAGGTGTAACTTGTGAGAAAGAGATGACTAATCTGAGTCCATGCACCCTTTTGCTGAATTCTGGGTTTCATGTTAAAACAGAAAACTGTCAGATGGTCTCCACCATGAACTGTTTCTTAACTTTTAACTTATACAGAACTAAAGAAAAAAGTAGAAAGCAAAAGGGAAGAATATACATAAAGCATAAGGCTATTCTGCTGCAATACAAAAATAAAACAACCCCACCCTCAAGTATGACTAAAATATTTTTTACAAAAGTAAGATCAGCCAACTAGGTAAATCCAAAGCAATTTGAAACTTTTCCTCTCTGGCTACAGGACTCTGATCAGAGAAGAGTTTTCAAAATAATGCAAATACATGGAGGATGAGGTAGAAGATAGTAAAACAGTGAGAATATGCTGCTTAGAGAGGTGATCACAGCAGATGTTAAGTGTGTTTTAGACACCTGCCTATGATAAACCTCAGTTCTGCAGATAACCATAGTAGATGTTCTCATTCAGTTACGCTTTTTCTGTCCCTCAACTTCTCTACAACTGCAATGCCTGCTGGTATAATACCTTTTATAAAATTATGCTTCTGATAGTCCAAGAAAATTTGTGAGAAAAAAAAAAAAGACAGCCATCCACACAAGGACAGGTTCCTTCTAAGCACTTGGCTGTTTCTCAGAAGGAAAGCCAACTGCAGGACTATTATTATTTGAAATACCAGGTTTAGTCAAAATACCCAGGAACAAAGCAGACTCAAGAAACTTTAACTCACAGGGCACACAGATGGAGAGCACTACTGATGGCATCCTTACTGACACAGCCATACATACACGTACCTCACTCTACACTGTTCTACAGGATCTGTATTCAATGCTTTAGGGCTTAATTTGCAGCCCCAGGGAAAGATGTAGTTTTGAAAATGTGAGGAGAAAAGCAGTATCAGTGTTATTTCATACCAGTCAAGATTACCCTTGCAGTCAGCTAACCACAAATCTATGGCATTAGATTATGAAGAAGTAAGGTAGAAGACTGCTAGCAACTTTGTGCAAACTTGCAAGAAAAGTATCTGCATAAAACCCAACTGTGGTGGTGGGACATTAGTGGAAGAAATGCTAGCTCTGCTGAGATTTTTATATTAACAATCCCAATTTACACTCCTTTTGCAACAGAAGGTGCCATAGTGAAAAATAATATAGTATTAAAATCACAGTGGTCAGATATTGAGTTGCTGAGCAACCAGACGTAGTTTCTGACATCTTTAAAGTTTGGAAAACATCAAGCTACAAACTCAGCTTCCTAATTACAGCCAGCTGAGCTAAAAATCTTGGCCACTGTTTTAAAATACATTTTATTTCTAAGGAAGATAATGAGTCACATTTCCAACTGGCTTCCAAGTCCATGCCTGCAGCATACACACATACACATGGGAAATGTGAGAACTGCAAATTCAGACCGATTCTGGAAATTTGGGTGTAATAACGCTTTGAACAGATTCAGGATGATAATTATATTTTCTATTTAATTTTATTCATACATTTCCTTCACTGCCTGTCCCTTATTTTCACTACTTGAACATTATCTGTGGTTCTTGCTGGCAGAATGAATTCTAGGTATGTTTTCACAATATGCTGTGATCATTTGCAATGTCATTTAAAGTATTTCAGGGTTGCCTGCAGATGGGCACAAATTCAATGGATTTCAGCAGGACACTTCACTGGAGTCACACTCTTAAAATGCTCAATAGACCAGAGGGGACCTAAGCTTTCAATCACTGAAGTATTCTATTTATATTGGTTTATGTATAGAAGGACAGTAACTAGTACTGTTAACACAGATTCTGCTGTTAGAAAGGCATCACTATCAAAGGAATGAAAATGCTGCTAAATGGCATCCTAGAGGATGCCTAACCCAGTGTTCTGACAGGTCCACAGCATCCTATCAACAACTGCCACCAGAATCATAACTCTTTCAAGTGCAATATGCACTGCAACAGGGGAACATAGGTCACAGGAGTCTGCTACCTCCAACAGAAGTACATAAACACTTGGGGGAAGAAAAAAAAAAAAGAAAAAAAAAACCCAAACCATTATGCAGTGGTATTAGAAATCATCAGCTAAGATGGCAAAAATATTTCCTCTGCATTTCCACATTTATAATTTCCTTCCACTTAATAAGATGCACAGCAAATGCTGAAAGTATTTTCTTTATATAACCGAGGAATTAGGCAAATTTTTAGTGTGAGCATCTTATTTTCTCCATTAAAGACACAAAAGTCTTATTTATATTTGTTTATGATAAAATGATTCTCTTAAAGCTGAACTTCTCACTTAAGCATAAGATTAGTCAAAAATAAACTGCAGGTAGGGAGAAAGAAACCTGCCAGTAATGATCTGAGTGACTCTGTTTAGCTGCAATATTCATTTTTATTCATGTGAGTAAGCCTCTTCAATGAATGAGATGAGAAAATATCAGCCTTGATAAACCACGGGGGACAAGCTGTCTGCTCTAAAAGTCTGGCCTTAACCAAGAAAGGGGAGTCAACAATTGTCCTCAGGAACTCAAGTTTTGAGATTTAAATTGAAAAGAGAAAAACATAAGAAGCAGAGCAAAACCCGCAGTATGTCACATACATTTGTTTACAGCAACTTCCAGGCAACTATATACACATGCAAATAAACCTGTGTCAGTTTATTATGGAACCTTCTGAAAGTACGAGGCCAGCTCCTCACCAGCACTAAAAGCAACAATACCATTTTAATTAAAACCCCCTGTCCTGCCATCTGAGACAAGATTAAAATATATGAAACAAATGTTAGAATATTACATCTGTTACATTGCCCTTTTCTTCTATTTGTAAAGGCATTTGACTGGCTAGTAGCAAATCCCAGATGCCTCCTGTTACATCTACGTATTATATGGAAGTGCTTGTTCTAAAAATTGTAGCAGCTGAAATAGTACACAGCTCTTTTATCACAGAACTATTCTACAGATGAAGACTCTGAAGAGACCTCTTCTAATTTTGATGTTGCCTCCAAAAATCTTCATGATTTTATTCTGAAAAAAAGCACTCAATTTCACAGAAAAGGTTCTTACAGAAATTCCCTGAGACCTTCTTTATAATCCCCCCCACTTAAATTTCTATATTTCCCCATATATTAAAAAAAAATAAAAAATTACTCCCATAAACCCTTTTGCCAGTGCACAATATGCCTGACCTTCAAAGCTCAAATACTCAGTTCAACAGTTCTTCCAATAAATGACCCAAACACACGTATTTTTCTTTTGAAGAGAGGTCGCTGAATAAGCCTCCAAGGAGATGTGTTATAATTCTGTAGGACTTCACTTCTGGCTTTTCTCTGTGTGCTCTATCTACAATGGCATATTCATACAGGTTTTCTCTCTCACCACCTACACTGTTCTGCTCTACTTTCTAGATGGTGTGGGCTCCATGTTGCAACTTAAGAAAGGAGGGGAACTCCTTGCTTCTAAAGCATCCAACCTTATGGATTTCATACTGGAAATGTTACCAGACCTTAACCTTCTGAAGAATATTTTATTTTCAAGGGACTTCTCATTATTCTAAATAGCATCACTTGGAAGATGTTTAGAAAACAGGGAGGAAGTCTCCAGGGAAGAAATCTGTAGACTCCTTTCTCTGACTGCATTCCTTTGCAAAGTACTTAGTACATGTTCAGCACACTCTGAAATACTGTTCAACTGTGCTCTGAAGAAAATTATTATTTTCTAAAGGAGGTTTAAAAGAGAGGGAATGCTACCTTTACACAGACATGGAAAACTAATGATGCTGCACTAAAAAGTAATTAAAGTT
Source organism: Megaceryle torquata (assembly GCA_024611175.1). Taxonomy (NCBI): domain Eukaryota; kingdom Metazoa; phylum Chordata; class Aves; order Coraciiformes; family Cerylidae; genus Megaceryle; species Megaceryle torquata. The sequence goes on from JANIJG010023062.1 coordinate 93,368, forward strand.
ACTGCAGGGACCTTATACTCAAGGAAGTAAGTGACTGTAAGCCCCACAGAAATAAAAACTGCAATATGGCAAAACTATATTGCAGTAATCCACCTGCCCAGAAAAGTGACTGAAGAAAATCTAAATCTAAAGCATACAGTAAAACACCCCAGTCTTCATGCACATGGAGATTACTGATTGCAACCACCAGGCAGGGAGATGAGATATATATTCCTAAAGAATCATCTGTGCTGTAAAGAAAAATGAATGCCCTGGAGCTTATTAATTGGTTAAAAATAATGGGCTCATTTGGTTTGAAAGTCAAAATACAGGTATTCATAGCAGCTACAGTATTTTTTCTCCTACACAACTTTATGGAACCAGATAGTTAAAAAAATTAAAAACCTTATGAAAGTTCAGAATACCACCTTTTCCATTTTCTATTAATGTGCTAGCTTCACTGGAAATAAACATGTTCCCCTTTTGCAGGATCTTCCTGTTAGTAACAGTTGCACATAAATAAAGTTTTCTAAACAAACATCTTATCTTTTTATGGAAGGAAGTCCATTAATAAGGAATTGACGTCCTTTCCTAAAAAAAAAAAAAAAGATCAGTGCTAATTCTTTCCCATAAACTAAAGAAATAAACTTACACCCTGAGATTTTTTACTCTATTTTCACAGCAAACTGGATAGTCTGCACGTAGATAAAATAGAACTGTTTGGGTTTTCTTATAAACAGTATTCTCTGTTGCTACCTTGCCACATAATATTGAATAATTAATCTCTTCCCTCAGTTTTTGATTGCTTCATGAAACTTTTGCTTCATTTCAACTGTACTCCACACATTCTTGTTCAAATTAAAGGGCAGCCTGCAAGCAACTTTCATCCTGGGAGCTTCAGGAGCACACTGTAACTGTGTAATATTTTAACCTCTGCAGCCATCTTCAGAAAGGTGTCCTTTACCCAACAAATGCAGTCAAACAGACTCTAGCAACTGTGTTCCTATCTACTGTGCTCTTCACTGGTTTGTCAGCTACACAAAACATTTCTATTGCACAAAATTAACTTCAACAGGGAAAATCCTCTGATGCAACCTTCATCTGTTTCCCTTCTTCAAAACAGCTTTTTCTTTAGACTAAGGGAATTTGAAGTTATCACTGTATTGTACGCTACTTGTGATAAAAAAATATAGATACATTTCTCCCAATGTTTTCAGAAAGCCAGCGTTTTGATCTATTTGCAACAATGCTGAAAATAGACATGTTAATGTGTATAAGAAGAGCTTACATTCTTAGTGGTTTTGTACAACACAATTTAAAATCTCAGTGGCACACTGCAGGGAGATAAGCCTAAGAGAATGGCACAACAGTATAGCCTGTGATTACCATACTTGTGTAAGCTTAAGAGTTACAATGTCATTGTGTTTTTGTATAAAAAGATCTATTTATCTTAAACACATTAAAAGTTTAACTCTGGGGAACACAAGAAACTTCATCGAAATATTTACTGCAGGAATTTCAAAAGGAAGTTTTTAAAAAAGCAAGTGCAAGAAAATGTTGTTTCTCTTCAGCTGTGTCTATCAACAAGTGCTATTTCAAAGCCACCTATTCCAATTTTGAAAGATGGAACACCACTATTACATTTATAGATATCCTAAGAATGGAAAAATGAGATTCCACAATCCTTTACCAAAAGCATCCACCAACTTGCACAATACTTCACTGAAGAAAGCACTTAATGTAGATCTTAATGCAGCTAAATTAAGAAGAGTGTTAGGAAGTGAGACTGAGCACTAGACTTTTCCTCCTCCACTATACTGAACTGAGATTCCCTCCCGGCTCCATTTTATACTAATACAGCTCTCCAAAGATCAGCTTGCTGTAGAGGTGATAAGCCCTAAGCACATAGTGTCAGTCCACATCATACAACCTTGAAGATATTGGTTCTTTGCATTGTTACTTATCATCCATTTGTAACTTTACACTCTGACTTCTACATTTAGAATTTAGAATGTAATTTTGTGTTGATGGTGGAACTCAAAGTCTTAATCTACTTGCCCATGTTTAGTAACATGCATACCCAAATGTCACTACAAAAAGAAGAATAATTTCCTTTTCCCTTAACTCTATTCCTTTTAAAAGGTTAGGTCTTCAGAAATGTTTCCCCCCATTTCTGTTTCATTCTTGGTAACTGTATGGTGGAACAGTGACCAGTTTTAAAAGAAAAAGACTGAGCACTGCTTTAAGAAGTCAGATGGCAGAGCTCAGAATGAAGACCACATTATCTGGTATTCCACAGCAGCACTGGGAATAGGGATGTATACAAGAGCCTAACAACTATCTGGGCAAAACAGCACACTGAAGACTTTTATTAATTGCTAGAACTGTCACCCATTTTCCGGACTGCCCTGACCAGTAAGGATAACTGGTCACCCTATAGGATTTCCAGCTTTTTTGCCTTACTTTTTCATCACCCTTCTTCTTTTAGAATAATGCCCAACAAGAGATTCTGGGCATGGGAGAAAGCCTGGGGCTGTATCAAGAAAGCTCAGTTAATAGGTACAAAACTCCAAGACATATGATAAATTTATACTATAAGATCAAAAGTTTTGAGGAGCTGCAGTTAATGGCTAGCCAAAACACCTTTGAATGACTTTAGTGCTGATGAATTAACTGATGTCAGCCAGCACATCAAGCAAACAAGCCTCTTCTGTGGTGTCACTGTTACCTGTGCCACTGTCTTTTCTTGCCCACTCATCTCCTCATTCTGCCACGCAAGTGCCGCAACCGGTGGAGGAGGTGCTCTGCGCTTTTTCACTTCAGGGTTTGCTGTCATTCCTGAGATGTTACCAAGGGACAGTGATGGGCCCAGGCTACCGGAACGAGAATGCACCGACGGGGAATTTGGTGCTGTGGAAAAACCCTGCAAATAGATTAACATCTTGGATTAACATCACTTTTTAAAAACAAGGGGAAAGAAAGAAGAAAAACAAGACACATCTGGTTACCGTTTAAACAATGATATGAACAATCATGTGTGCTCCTCTGCCAAACTTGCTGAATTGCAAACTGTAACTTTTGGAAATTTCTAAAGGTCAACTGGAACAAAGCTTACAGGCAAGTAAGGAGGCACAATGAGCACCTACTGCAGTATAACAGTAGTACAGATGGGAACACCACTGCTGCTTGCTATTTAAAATAGAAGCTTCATAGAGACACATAACTATGGTGATCCAAATGCATTTGCAGTTGTATTTAAATTACAAGTAGTACTAATTTCTGATAGCAAGATTTACTCTTAAATGAGAACACCGTATTAATCACAGTGTCCCAAGCTTGCTTTTTTTATTATTTTTGCCTGATTTACCTGCATCTTCTTTGAAGATTTATGTAACAGAAACTGTTACTATCATGCAAAATCAAGTATAATAATTTACAATCTACTGAAAACAACTATTTAACCTGGTCAAAAGCTGTCTTACAGACAAGCAACACTTTGGATTTTAACTGGCTCAGGTCAAAGGAGAAGAAGAAACAATTTCAATAATTCCTTAATGTTAAAAATTACTTTAATTCTCATTGAAAACTATAAAATCAATGGAAAAAGTTTCACTGATTTCAGAGCAAGGCCTTTATACGTGTTTACATTAGTGTACAAGCACAAGTATATGCAGTCATACAAGTAAGAAAGACTAAGAAACATGACTGCTTGAAAATGTGCATTTTTAATTTAGTTTTGACACTTAAATTCAACATAATCAAATTTTTTTTAATCTGCTAATAAACATCTTGCAAAAACTTTTCCCTCAAAACCTATGACTCATCTTTTGCTACTTTTAATTAAGAGAACCTTCCATATTAAATTGAAGATTTTACTTTTTAATTAAGTTATGAGACAGTCACCTCCCAGAAATGGCTTCTGTGAAATCATCACTGATACCAATCCACCATGAGCTGGAACAGGACACCTATTCTGGAAGCACAGCCTGATGACCAGTGTTGATAAGGCTGTTCTTATCACAACAGAACATGCTATCGTACTTGCAAAACTCACCCATCGAGGACATAAAACTCTCAGAAGGACTTTTGTCCAAAACCACAGAATACATACCAGCAGGAAACTAAAGGCCATTGCAAATCCCTTCACTTTCTAAATGAAAGAGATAGTTCTTTAAACATAAATTTTCAAATCTGGAAAGTGGTGGAAAATGTTTTGCCTAGTTCTATGGCTGCCTCATTGTTTTGGTGGATATCTAGATTTCCATAGAAGTGTAACTTGCAGTGAATTTTACTTGTGACATGGCATAGTAATTCCACTATGCAAGTGCCAAGTGCAATTTTAGCAAAAAATTAAAAACATGGAGCAGAAAGCTCAAAAAGGCAATTTTGTTTAATTTTAGGACTTCTGAGGAAGCACTGATGAAGCATTAAGAGTTAAAAAATACAGCAATGCAAAAAGACATATGTAACACAGGTTCCTAACTGCCTGGTAAATTTCAATGTGAAAGCAACTGAAAATGCTAAATGCAGATGGTAAACTGATTTGTGTCTTGCCCTGCATTTACTACGCATGTGATAACTACCACTGACTTAAAACTACCAGCTGGACTCTTTTGTTATCTTTTATGTTGCACCCTGCACAGCAGACTTCATCTTCGAATAATATATTTAGCACAAACAGGACATGTTATCAGTCTTCTCTGACTGACTGGAGTTTTACTGAAGAATTAAAGCAGTATTTGCCACATCTGTTTAATTGCCAATTTCTCTGAAGACCATCAATAGTTTCCTTACTTTTCTAGCACATGGAAAAAATAGGCTGAAGTGGAATGTGAGGTTTAAAAGATTAGGTCTAATATCATAAAGCACTATACTTTTTCCTTGGCCCTGTATCTTTGGCAGTGGAAAAAATAACAAACTCATCTGCAACGTACAAGTCTGAAGTCATTCTCAGTGCATATTTGTACCCAGTTCTATCAAATAAGGTTTGTTTACTTCTGAAGAGCTGACAGGGTTCACAGGGTGAAATACAAAGCATTCTCTTGTCACACACTTATAAAACAACTGAATAATTTTAAAGTGTATTCTACAGATACGCTTTTGTGACGGTTTTAATTCTTCTGTTTTCCTTGTTGGATAAAAATGTTGAGAAATTTTGTTAAGAGATTTAAAGGTGTATACAAATAATAAAAGCTCCCTAAGACTTCCCTCCCAGCATTACAAATACAATGGTAAGAAGATAGGATGTATTCAGCTTTAAATTAATATCCTATTCTATTCTCCCTCAAGTCTCATGGCTGAAGAGCTATCGGAATCCTTTTCCAGGCAAGAGATCACTGTGAAAGAATACAGTGATAAACAACTAAACATTTTAAAGCTGAGGTTTTTTAAAGCTTGGATTTCCTAACAGAAGATACAGTGGGGGGGGAAGTAATCATTAAATGACACTATAAATAGTTTATAATAAAAAGACTTTACTGAAAGAAAAAAAATAAAAACCTTGGAAATTATTCTATGTTTTCCAAGTCCAACCTTTATATCAAGCCCATTATTTACTGAGTGAGCATTTCAAGAATGCTCATGTTAGGACTCTTCTCCTAAAGTAAAAACTCACTATGGCTTCCAAGAGAATGGTACAAGGACAACTTCAACTGGAGGCAGACCTTCAACCTCTCCCATGTGTTACTCCTTTTCAGAAGCTTTAAGAGTTTTAAAAACACAACTCTGGACATAAACCACTGCCCTAAGTGTTTTCGGCATGACTTGTCTTTTGTTGTAAACCTAATAATAGTGAGACAGCTTTTACATTTTACGTTGTGTTACATGCAGTGCAGCTTCTTTCCAAATCAGTGGATTTTGGAGGTTTGGTTTTCAGGCAGGTTAGCAAGGCAACTATTAAGAGCATACATCAACTAAGCAAACTTGCAGGGACTTGATATGTACATGCCACTTACCCAAACCATCTCTCATGTCTTGTTGTTTTTATTTGTTATCAGTGGATCAATTTCAGTGGAATTACTCAAATTACAGCAGTGTAAGAGGAAAACCAAGTTCAACTACTACAGCCAATTTAGCTGGCTAAAAAAGTCAGCCTTTATCCTCTGCTTCTTTCAACAAACAGGTTAGCATCAGTGTTCTGCTCAGAACCAAAATCAGCTCCTACAATCTGTGGTTTTTGCAACTGCATTGCCAAAAAAAAAAAAAAGGGAGGGGGGAAGAATACTCATGTGAGAAAATTAATGGAAAATAATTACATGAAGAGCTTTTAAAAATAAAAATCATAGTCTTTCATAGACCACTAGGTTTTAGAGCACTCTGGTAGCAGTTTGTACAAGTAAGTAATGCAAATGAGCAAGAAAAAAGAAACAGATTCCTTTTTTTTTTTCTTTTCTTTTTTTTTTTTTTTTTCTTCCCTGAATTAAACCAAAGTAAACCCAGCATGAACACAGATACAGCAGCATAGGTCAGTAGTCAAATTAGAATCTAGTTACACAAGGGTCCTGAACCTGTACTGAACCACAACCACGGAATAAAGCCCAATTCCCTAGAGTAGATGATGTTGGAAGGAGGAAAGAAACAGCTGTAGTAGTTACATATGGTACCATTGGGTTTCATGGCTCCATTCTTCATGCTATACTTGCTAGCTAGCTCCCCCCCCGCCACTAAACTTCTGAAATCTAAGAAGTTTTCCTTTTTTTTTTTCTTTTTTCTTTTTTTTTCCCCAAACATACAAGATGTTTCCATTGGGGTTCAGTAGTTAAATTTTAGGGTATTTTTCCTACTAGTTTTTCCAGATGAAATTTAGCTTTTGAAGACTTTTTAGAAGGGCAAAGAGGAGCTGCTAAAAACACAGCAGTATGGAAGGCTCAAAGTAACCTGGTGACTTAGGCATACCAGTCCCATTTTTAAAAGACCCTGAGAAGTCAACTTTCTCAAAGACTACCAAAGTCCACAGCCTGCTGAACGCAACACAACCAAGATTAAGAGCCTAAAGCAGAGGCCAATCTGTGTTCCAAGGTCATCAACATAGAACGCTATTACAAAACATCCTTTGCAAACTACTCCCTTTTCAAAAATTAACAGCTCTGGTATTTTACGGATATCTCTGAAAATTTTAAGGTTAATAAAATAATGTAGGATTCATCTATTCAAATATAAGTACCGCTGCAAGAATTCCATTTTACAAAAATAGATGTGTATAAAAATGGAAGTCAGCTTACGCTTGTTTTTAAAAGATATCCTTCATATGTAACTCCCTTATCTGAAGCCCTGTTATTAGCATTTCCTTGATTTTCTGATGACACTAAGTGGCATTTAAAGGTCAGCAAGGAAGAGACTGCAGCTGGCCTGTGAGACTGACTTGACTTCCCGTTCCCTGTCCACACTGGTCAATAAAAATTTTTCAAAATGTCAAGTTCTTTTCTTGTGAGGTTGCTACAGCCAGGCCATTGTTCCGCAGCTCTTTGCCAAAACTCACATATTTGAGCTCCCAGTCTTGTTATGCAATTTCCTTCTGAGAAGTTTTTAAATCAGAAGTAATCAATTGAGCTGTTTTTAAGCACTCAAAGTACCAGATGTATCAGCAAAAAGTAAGGGTTTTAATTTTTTCCAAAACTGAGACAAATAAAAGTTCTATAAAGGAAATAATTTTTTGGGGGGGTAAGTGTACTATGGGTAAATACAAAAGGTAAGATTTAGACCAGGCAGACATCCATCTACTCACTGAAATCAAGAATGTTTATGCCTGTTGGACACTTAAACGCAATGTAAATTTTTATTGATTTGTTGAATGACATCACAATTCATTACAATTGTCCACTTAAAACATCAGACAGGTTACCTTAGACCTACTGCATAAATTGAAGGCAGATGCTGCTTTCCTTGACATGATACTAACATTCCTTATACTAGCTCTAAATCTGACAACACCAAAACTGAATTAATCCACGCTCCTGCTTCAAAACCAAAATATAATACTGTGGTCAGGAGATTGCTTGGAGACATAGTTTAAAAAAAAGCCATCCAAATTGTGACTACTCAGATTTTCCTTTCTAACCAGCCACACTGAATAGTTTGTTTTTTTGTACTCCCTGAAGCACTTGTGATTCTGGTACTTGCACACAGTCTGCAGTCAGAAAGGGGAAAAAAAAAAAAAAGTTTTTTTTTTTTTTTTCATCAGAGCAGGAAAAGTACATTTTTATGCAATTTACTTTATGTTGCTCTATTACCTCCCTGCATTTTACTATAGTAGGAAATGATCTGGTCACTCATCACAGTATTAAGAGAAAAAACTATTTAAGTATTTAAGTTCCATAACAGTAACTCATACAGGCAGCAGTACCATGTCGATTTTTTTATGTCTGTCGAGTAAGCCTTCAAGGTTTTACTGTAAAAGTTTTGAGTTATACTTTGAAGTCTGTACAACCACAGTGCTATCTTATGCTTGTGTAAGTCTATTATAGTATCTAGCTAGAAATTCCACATCTTGTGGTCGGGGCCCATTTGGTGGACACCAGAACTTGTAGAGCCAGAATTAGAAATGTCTGAGAACATTCTCTCTCCTGTGCCCCTGCCAGTTCTCCCTCGCTGTGGCCAAACATGTTATTGGTTTAGTACAAAGTTTGTTGATCAGAAATCAGATCTGAGTTCTCCAAAAGTGAACAAACTACCATGGCATATATAAAGCAGTGGAATACAGATCTGTGAATTCAACAAAGTATATACAATATCCAAGCATCTCAGAAACTGTCAAATAATTCATACTTTTTCAGAGTTTTATGATAGATGTGCTTCCTCAATGCTTTTGAGAATAGAAGCTTTTAAATGACGTCTGGTGCTTTAATATTCAGTAAATTTCCTCCAAATAATTTATTCTGTTTCCATGTTTCTCTCTTCAGATTTTCCCAAGTCACACTACTCTTCATGCTTAACAAAACCTTTGTCTGTTACTGCTACCCAAAAATCACTCATGTCTGTCTGAATAAGTCTCCCTGGCAGAATGAAGAAGACAGTCACAGTATCAAGGGAAATTGATGGAATTATTTTTTTTCCATCACAGCAATACATGCAGAAAAGGGAAGACAAGATAACTTGATTTACACATTTGTGTGTCCGTATCAGCATTTCTGCTTAAGTGACAGCATGTTTAAAAATAAATTCATAGCTTTTTAAAAAAAGTAGCATCCCAACAGAATTAGCAAAAACAACCTTTCTTGACAGGAGAGGTAGATATTACCCTTTCTGAATTACAGGACAGAGGGAAAGAAGTCAGAACCGCATCACAACAACTCAGAAGCTGGGAGCAGGCAGCATGCTGCCTGGTGCTAATGAGAAGACCAAAGTGTATCAACTGGTGTTTGGAAGGCACGCATAAATCATCTGTGTCCTCTCCTATCAATCTGCACACTGACATCACTGCAGTAATCATCAAGCAAATATCCTGTGGACCTCGTGAATTGGAACTCAGGAAGTAGTTTAAAAGAAGAGAAACTTAACTTCTTTGATTCAGAGATGTTAGCATTGACAAGTGGTCTTCAACTCAATGCAGTGAAAACAGACTTGCTACAAATCATTCTAATGCGTAATTTGTTTCATTTCTGTCACTGTGTATCCTGTGAAGGATGAAAAATTGTGTCACTGAAATCTAAAACTATTTAGCTACAAATGAAAGAAACTTAGGTTGCTAAACATTATTTTCTGAACAAACGTGGCTGGCAAAGCAAGTAGCTGTACGTTCAAAAAAGCAAACTTCAGCCCACCCCACCCACAGAAGCCAATATATTTTCCACTTAATATTCCACTTTCTACCAGATTCTCAATTTCCAGAAATACAGCTAGAATCTATGAAACATAAAATTATTGGGAGACATTTCAACATTGGTATAAATCCACTGACATCCATGAAACAGTCACAGGCTTCAGCACATAGTACTACAAGTATTACTTTCTGTATGACAGATACATTTTTAATACCCCTAAAATGTAAATATTCTTGCTTTTGTTTTGCATATGTAAATACTAGTCAGACAAAGCCATGATTAACATAGCACAGAAAGTTTTTCTACATCAGGTATTTTCTATGCTACTTGGCAGCTTAATAGAAACACTGTTGTCCATCATTTGGGGAGTAGGAGTACAGGCTACAGACACAATCTGAAGTGAATTCCAAAGTCAAGTTGAACCATGAGTGACACAATCCGAGATGCCAGTAGATGCTTAGGATGAGGTTTGTTTGCATTTCATACAAGGGTAAAAGAATTTATCTTGACTTCCTGAAGTGTGTGGACAACTTTGTGTCTCATTTGCTAAAATGTTGTCGTTGTCTTTTTTTTTTTTTTCTTTCATATCATTTTAGGAAAATATGAGATTGAATTTAAACATAAAATACACCTTCTCAGGGCTGACTTACATCTTTCTTGTTAGACTGCTAAAAACTTATTTTCCACAAGTCCAACTCTTTGTCACAGTGTACTGCTAAAATGTGTCAGCCTATTAAAAAAAAGACTGTATTTTGAAAATAGATTCTTCTTAACTGTCAAAATACAGATATGTAAATCTGATATGGGGAGAAAGATTAAATTCAAAACATCCCCAAAAGGCAATGGCTAACAAAATAAGAAGTCAGCAAATTCAGCTACTCACATCACTTAAAGATTTTTGGATAGCTGTGTATATGCTAAGTAAGTGTATCATTACATCACAGTGCAATATTTTTGTCAACATACTATGCCAAACTAGAAAGAGCAGAAGAGCTAATCTATAAAGAAAAGGAAAGGGTTATCTAGTCAAGATTAAATGTCTTATCAAATAGGGGCAAAAAGTGGGCTTGTTATGAGAGACAAGCCAGGGAGTGTGAATTATGAAAGGAAACAGGAAAAAAACATGAAAAAGCACTGCAAGTCTCTTCTGGCTATTAGTCCAAGTGGTATGAAAGCAGACTCAAAAGAAGTAGGAATGAACAAAGGAATAAGTGAACAGAGAAACAAAATTGCAGTTATTATGGTGAAAAATTAAGTGAGTGTGTTCACCATATCTGACCTGAGCAGAAGTCTTTGCAGAAATTCAAAGACAAAAAACTGGAAAAGGAAAGCAGCAAAAAAGCAGAAGACTTCACTGAATGTGATGATCAAAGACTAGCTTGTATTTTGGGGAAAGAACAATGAACTAAGGAGATCATGCAGGACATAAACCATATTCTGCAAAAAATCTCAATGATTGCTCACATTGTTAGCCCAGAAAGATGGCAATATTAATGCTCAGCTGTTGACATGAAGACAATGTGGGGAAAGTCACATGAACAGAACTCTTAACTGGTAAATATTCCGTACTGAAAGGAAAGAGGATGTCATGGTTAAGGGTCAGGGCATCCCTCTAGACCTATAACAGATGCTCTCTGTTAATCCCCCTCCCTCCCCAAAGGGGAAGAGAAAGGGAATAAAGGAGAGAGGCTTAGTGATTAGAAAAGGAAACTAGAACAGCTTGAATGAAAATAAAAGTAATAAAAATGGAATATATACAAATACGTACAAAACCAGTATCAAACCAAACACCACCATCTCCCCCACCCCCAATGGCAATTACATCACTATCACCACTGATGCTGGGGAGCAGGCACTGGAAAAGTCCCAGACTGGGCCCAGCAGCAGACAGGAGCTGTGTTCAGGAGCTGGATTCTGGTACCAGATTCAGGAACATACCACACAGATCGGGATCGAAGGCAGAATGGACAGAGTCCTCCACAAAAGAAACTGGGAGAGGACCCGAACAGATTTAAGCAGGGCCAAGCAAAGTGGGGCTTGACCCTTGTGATCCCTCAGCTTTATACTGAATATGACATATATGGGCTGGAATACCTTGCTGGTCAGTTTGGGGTCACCTGTCCCATCCACTCCTCCCTGCAGGTGTGACCCTTACTTTCTGCACCCCACAGTGTGGTGCACAAGATCCAGCACTGGCCTTGGTCTGTGCACCAGCCCTTGGTAGTCACTCTGAACATGGGGTGTTATCACTGCCAGCAGCAGACACTACCAGGGAATACACACTGCTAATTTCAGAAAGTGCAGTTAGTTAAAGAACTGAGCTAAAAAGTTAAATCACTAAACAGAATTAATTCTGTTCTCACTCAAACCAGGACAATAGGATTAATATATATATTTGTTAATGTGTAATGAGTATTTCTGTGGTAGGGATTGAATGCATGCTAAGACATGGAATAAAGCAGAATGGAAGAAAATAGACAAAGAAACATTTTGAAACCTACAAAGAGAGGTCTAAAAGCCAAGGACAGATCCTAATGGGAAAATGCATTTTAAAGAAACCTGAAGAAGAAATAATTACAGAGGAAAATCACATGGACTGAATGATTCAATTCAATCCCAGTATAGAGGGAAGATAAAAAAATATCAAGCGAGAAGGCAAACAAGGAAAGAACATTTGAAAAGAGGCTATTTCCACTTGGCCTTGGAAAACAATTCGCACACCTAGTGGGAGCAATCTTGGAAGAGTGAGAATGCAAAAGGCCCAATTTTTCTAAGTCTGAATAGGATGGTTTCTCCTATCTCTCACACTTTGGCACTATGTGAAAATAGATTAGCTCAATCCACTAGTGTTAAACAACCAAGCTGAAAACAAAAAAAACCTGTCTTTATTAATGGTCTGGCAACAGACTTCAGGAAACAGGGAGTTCAAAAGGTCAGAAACCAACAAAAGCAAAACCACATTTTCGTAATTTCCACTGGTGTTAAGCATTCATCAATCAAAAATAAACACAAAAAGGATCAGAGGTCTTGAGCAAAATTAATTAATCATTGCAGTAAGAGTTTATTTTCTCTAGGCTTACTAATTCTTTTAAATTAAGCAACCAATGTGTTTGGTTCATGGAAGATAGGAGGTACTGTATTTGTGATATAAGTCCTTCTGAAACTCAAACTATTTTGAAAAACTACATAGAACTTCTGAAATAAATTCTTTTAGCATACAGGAACTATCAAACCACTAGAACTGATCATCTTAAATATATTTTCATTGTAGATAATGCCAATTTATACTGGAGGAGAAGATGGAAACTTTGCATAAAACATGCAGTTTAAAAAATACCTGCTCTAATATCTAAATAGCATTTTAATGGGGACAAGAATTATGAAAGGAAGAGTTTCTGGTAAGAATATTTTTATTCTATATTTGCTTAGTTTTGAAGACATTTCTATTTTTTTCTTAAAAAGTATTTTCCACTTATTTTAATGAAAGTGTTGTCCCTGTGTAAGTTTTCCAGAGACAAGAAACATTAATGAAAAATTGTCATAAACTTTCAGTGTCTCCTGAAATTCTGACACATGATTTTTGGCCTCTGAAAATCTCTACTTATTACAGCTGTTGATGAATCTCTACTGAAATTCAAAAGCAAATTTTCACCAAGATCTTCAGAATGTCTCTAATGTCAAAGGATTTACTCAAGTTCAGGGGAGCTGACTTTTAGCTCCAGTCCCTATAATCCAATTCTGACACAAATATTTTAGTAGAATGAAATTGTACAACTACTTTTCCCTTTGAAGTCTATAGTAACTGTAGGTGTTTAACTAAAGGGAGGCACATAAAATCATCCAACTGTCAAAGCAAATTTCAGAAAGGAAACTTCACATTTTTTAATAATAAAACTCTGCAAAAAAAATTAATGAAAAACAATGAAACCTTTGAAGAATTTAAAGTGTAAATTAGGAAAATGAATCAGATTTTGAACTCTGAAATTAGCACAAATCTTAACACAAATCATAGTTATAGATGCACTAAAGAGGATTCTAACAACATGAATCAGAAGACAACAACCAGGAATTTTACTGTTTCACTTAGCTCTTTCAGATCTCTGGATGTGCAGGTGTGTGTGTCCATAACCTGGGTGTGTACATAGAAGTATCCACATACAAACACATGTACCTAGAATCACAGAATGACAGAATCATTTTGGTTGGAAAAGACCTTTAAGATCATCAAATCCAACCATTAACCTAGTACTTCTAATCCCACCACTAAATCATGTCCCTAAACACCTCATCTACATGTCTTTTAAATACCTCCAGGGATGGTGAATCTACTGCCTCCCTGGTCAGCCTGTTCCAGTGCTTAACAGCCAGTGAAGAAGTTTTTCCTAATGACCAACCTAAACCTCCCCTGGCACAACTTGGGGCCACATCCTCTTGCCTTACCACTTGTTACCCAAGAGAAGAGATCAACCCCCACCTCACTACAACCTCCTTTCAGGTAGTTGTAGCAAGCCATAAGGTCTTCCCTGAACCTCCTTTGCTCCAGGATAAACATGGGGTTGTTGTTCCCTCAGTAGCTCCTCATAAGACTTACTCTCTAGACCCTTCACCAGCTTCATTGCCCTTCTCTGAACATGCTCCAGCACCCCACTGTGTTTCTTGTAGTGAGGGGCCCAAAACTGAACACGGTATTGGAGGTTTGGCCTCACCAGTGCGAAGTACGGGGACATAATCACTTCCCTAGTCCTACTGGCCACACTATTTTCACATATACACAAAAAAAATGTATTACTTCAATTAGCTCTCTCAGATGTGTATACGCATACTTGTGTGTGTATGTACACATACTTACACACACTGAGTACAACAGACTGAGTCTGAAACCCTAAGGGGTAGCCTAAGCAAGCCTCCAAACTGTATCTGCAGCTTTCATGCTGAGAATTTCTGTTCACAAGTAACAGCACTAAAGCAGACCAAACCCTGAAGGAGATGTGACAGCTTGCTGCAGAAGGCAAAATCAAAACACAAAATCACATACTCATAGCTTGATGCACAAGTATTGATGCCAACAAACCATTCTGAATTATAACAGTTGAATATTTAGTTGCAGACCAACATCACTGGTCAAGAGTACAGTGGTGAAGACAACAGACAGCGCACGTCCAAGTGTCGTACACATTCATCTATTTCGTAATACCTACAGATTAATACTTAAGAGAAATTGAGCTTGTCCCATTAGAGGAAAGGAACAAATTGCATAGAAAATACATATTCTTATACTCCAAAGAAGTCACAAGCAAATTCATTTCAGGATCTGAATCTTTCAAGAGCATGAAACTCAGATCCAAGCTTCCTCTCCATCCTGGCGGATTCTCTAAAAGCTATCCTGCTTGGAAAATAATAAATATCCTGAACACACTGACAAAAACCACACAAGTTCAGTAACTGGGAACAGAAGAATAGGTTAAGAATAAAGAAGCAGATCCCTACTGAATTTTCTTAGAATTATATTAAAACGTTACTTGAAGTACCCTTTGGCCTTTAATTTTTTTTTCCTATTGTGAGCACTCATTATTATCCTTCTAACTCTGACTTTGCCTAGGCCACCTCATATTCTAAGTATGACTAATAAATGACTGCAAGTACAGCTGCACTGGAGCCCAAACTACTTCAGTCTCTTCCCACTTTTGATAATTCTTATAAATTAAGTAATTTCATACTTTTCCCTTGCAGTATACTATAGCCAGCTAAGTTTCTCCAAGCCTAAAATTCAGTACTATATCCCTAGGACATCAGAGCTTGACTTGTGAATGTTTGTTATTGATAAGAAACTCATTTTCCCACTGTGTATAGCCTTTGTTTGTAGTTTTCTTTGTGATTTAGTATGAAATACTAAGAAATCACAGCTCTCTGATCTGTTTATTCCCACTAACTGGAGTATTCTAATCCACGGGAGTGCACACCCACTGCAGAGATGTGGCAGAAACTTTGCAAGCACAGTCCCAAATTTAACTGACGTGGAAGTTAAAAACTGTGGAAGTAGACACAACACAGACCTACCCTTGGACTTTCACTGGCATGGTGACATCTGAAACAGGGCAAGCAGTGCTGAGAATTCTGCTCACTTCTCTGGGCATGCACTGCTTCAGATAACAAAGAAAAACCTGCTTTTGTGACAAATTATTGGTTGCTCCCTTCCTTTGCCACTGTTTGCAATTAATCTTCTACAAGACTTAACATGTTTAGTTTGGGGTTTTCTCCTTCTCCAGTGAGAAAATGCTGTATAAATTGAGTAACTTCAAGGGGTTTATCTGTGTCAACTGTCCATTAAAAGCAACAAAGGTCTTACATTTTGAGAGGTAGTGAAAGTGAAAGAAGATCTCTGTCAATGCGAAAGAGAATCTGAAGTAGCTGAAGAAAGAATGATTTTAAAAATGGCCTAGTACAGATAATGGCTAGCAACTCATAAGCCACCATCCAAAGCCAGTTGAAACAGGAATTTTTCCACTGGCTCTACTCAGTTCTGTATCAAGTCTCCAATGGTCACCTTAACCTTACAATACCAATAGACAGTAATGGTCTAAACTATGCTGCCACTGTCACTTCTCCAAGAAATAATTTTCTTCAGTATACTTTCAAACTCAATGAAAAATCTTAACAACATCAGCAGCAGAATGCATAGCTCTGTTTTTTTTAAACATAAAATTCAGCTCCAGATACCCATACTTTAGTCTCTACTACTAAATAAACGAAGAAAGTAAAGCTCCTCCAACAAAATACACATGGATCAGATCACAACAGAGAAAAAAGTGTTTTAAAAGTATGATCAAAATGCCAGTTAAAAACCAAAATCCAAAAAACCCAATGCATGATCAGATACCCTGATATAGCCTAGTTGTGCAAACTGTTTGGCAAGGGTTTAAAAACCAAAACATATCCACCCCCAGATGATTTTAAACAGCATATGAACACATGCCTGCAAAGCTAACAGACCCTACACTATTTTCACCCTCAGCATGATGCTTTCTTCTGATATAATATTCAGCCACAGGAAATTAAAAGTAGAACAACATATTAAGACAGTTCACGATCCAAAGCAAAAACATTAAGAAGTCTCAAAGTGCTGCCTTTCCACAGATAAAATGTATTTTTAATTAATTCTTTTTTTATTTTTTTTTTCTTTTCAGGGTGGGAGAAAGATGTTACAACTTTGGAAAGATAAGTTGCTTTTGATTAAACGGTAGTTAATGACTTTGACTGACTTGTACAATTTCCAGTATTTTTCGTTGATATTGTCTTTCTGACCTGTAACCCTTAAACTAGAACAAGGACCTTGTTTAACATTTGCTAAATTTAGACAACACCACTATCCACTATCATCCCCCTCCCATCGCTGCTGCACTAATCCCCCATGCCAGCTGCTCAAATGTTTACATTTGAAGGGCTTTCTCTGTGCAGAAACGGTCTCTGCACAGTATCTCTCATCTGTACATTTGCCAGACTCAAGGCAAGAAAAGCCTTGCTGCTGGAATTCTTGATTAATAAATAGTCTTAAATGTTTCTTTTCCCCTTCCCCCTTCTGCTAAATTCACTGCTATTAGGTTTTAAAAGGCAAACCACCACTTTACTGGCCTGGCTCGTCCTGTGCAAACAACTGTAAATCAGAACAAGCTCTATTTAGAGTCAATGAAATTACACCACCTCTGTGCTGAAGCTGGGAGAGATCAAAACTGAGATGTGTACCTGCACATTTGCTGGGATAGAAAAAAGAAAATATTATTATCAGAGAAGCGCAGCACAGGGGAACCAAACACTAACAATCATAAATATACTGGAAATCTTCCCATCTCATTATGTCAGAGACTGCCTACACAGCTCATGTCCTAGACATCGGCTCTTTCACCAGGTCACTGAGACCAGCAAAACACCTAAACAGGTGCTTGGTATGGCCCTAAAAAAGTCAGTGGTCCAATACCTAAAGCTGCTCACATATTTAAGAACTGTGCAAAAAAAAACTATGTCTTACTATTTGTCTTGATCTGTCTTCTCTTCTAGCCTTCCAGCTGAACATTTATAAAACCATGAATACTTTTCTTAGATTCAGCAAGTATTTTGAGATCTGCTTAAAACTGTAAATCATATTAAAAAAATAATTCAAGAAAATCAATCTAACTGAAGGTACTACTACTTCATGCTGTTGTAAAAGTCTTCTAAAAGACTGACCACTATTTGTCACACTTCTTCACCTCTTCCACTTGCATCCCAAAATATTGCTGAGAATTCAAACGAAATACTATACAGTGGACAGTAAGAGAAAAAGCAATACCTGAAATTATTTGTCATCATTTTTGCTGAACTCCAAGGGAAGATCTGCACTGGAGTGGCACATAAGGGACAAGGGACTGCTGCTAGACAAGGGATGATCTGTGGATGGGATCTATCTGTACTTCTGCAAGGCCTCTGACACGGTCCCCCACAACATCCTACTCACCAAGTTGGAGAGATATGGATTTGATGGGTGGACAAGCTGAGTAGTGCTGTCGATACACCAGAGGGACAGGATGTCATCCAGAGGGACCTGGACAGACTGGAGAGGTCGGCCCAGGTGAACCTCATGAGGTTCAACAAGAACAAGTGCAGGGTCCTGCACCTGGGCCAGAACAATCCCCACTATCAATACAGGCTTGGGGAGGAGGTGATAGAAAGCAGCCCTGCAGAAAAGGACTTGGGGGTGCTGGTAGATGAGAAACTGGACATGAGCAGCCAGTGTGTGCTTGCAGCCCAGAAGGCCAATAGCATCCTGGGCTGCATCAAAGGAAGTGTGGCCAGCAGATCAAGAGAGGTGATTCTGCCGCTCTGCTCTGGTCAGACCTCACCTGGAATACCGCATCCAGCTCTGGAGCCCTTGGCACAGAAGGACATGGACCTGATGGATCAGGTCCAGAGGAGGACCATGAAGATGGTCAGGAGGCTGGAGCACCTCTCCTATGAGGACAGGCTGAGGGAGCTGGGATTGTTCAGCCTGGAGAAGAGAAGGCTCCAGGAAGACCTAACAGCCACCTTCCAGTACCTGAAGGGAGCTTATAAAAAGACTGGAGAGGGTCTGTTTACAAAGGTCTGGAGTGAAAGAACAGGGGCAATGGTTTTAAATTTGAAAAGAGTGGATTTACATTAGAAATAAGGAGGAAGTTCTCTAGAGTGGTGGAGCACTGGAACAGGTTGCCCTGGAGGTGGTTGAGGCCCCTTCCCTGCAGACATTCAAGGTGAGGCTTGACGGAGCTCTGAGTAACCTGCTCTAGTTGAGGATGTCCCTTCTTTCAGCAGGGGGGTTGGACTAGATGACCTCTAGATGTCCCCTCCAACCCAGACATTTCTCTGTTTCTAAAAAAGACCAATAAAACCTAACTTAGAGGTTGTTTATTAGAAAAGAAGAATATAAACCGGCTACATTGACTAAGACAGTAGAAGGTGTCTTTTTGTAGCAAGGACCAATTAAGCAGCGCACATAGTACTTGGTGCTTTACAGTCTTTGCTTCATACGCAGAACTCTTTGAGTTAAAGGGAGACCTGTAAGACCCGCTACACATCATGTACATTTGACTTTGCATAAGAGAACTAAGCCATGAAGTTCACTTAAGAAAACTCCCCCATCAAAGTAAAATGTGTTGCGTCCTGTCAGCAAATGTTTTGCAAATCCTCCCTCACCTGCCATAAGATGTTATTGAGACATACGGTTTCACACGCTACCAAGCAGCTCAGTTTTGCCAACGAGCAATAATGCACTGAACAAATATGTGTGGAAATCATGAGATCATCTAATTAAAAGAAATGTTATTGTTTGCCACTACTTTTAATGAAATCGAGTCTTCACTATCCACACAAGAGGCTGGAAAAGAACCAATTTCTATTAGTGCTCATGCCTCAGAAATTGTTTGCAATGAAAAGAAATTATACCTTTAATGTTGTTGAAAATCTTCACAGTAACTAAAAATCTACATATACTAATAGGATATTTTAGACCAATACAATAAATCTGTGGTTACGTGTGATTCAGATTATGCCATTACAACAACAGGTGCTACTGTCCGAACAAAAATTTCCATTATATATTAGAAATATGGAGTCAATGACATATAACTAGCCATTTTTGATTTCATCTAGTAAAGGACATTGGCATAAATACACACTAATCCTTTCACTAGAGTAGTAACATTTGGAAATCTCTACAAGAAATGTTTTGGATATCCATCATGAAATCAAACAGAAATGTATTTTGCAGTGAAATTTGTGATTTCCTGACTCATTCTCAAACCATCCCAAAACACAAAAAGCATTTTATGTACACAGAAATATGTGAAAGACTTTAAAGAACTACATCTCCACTTATCCAGTTGCAGAAAAGCCTGATCCTGGACTAAACTTTTCTTTAAAGGTGGTATATTCCACACCACTGCATGCTAGCCAGTTGTGCTGAGAACAACATGCTGAATGAATTATGACTGAATATGAATTACAGGGCTATTATACACTATTAAGGGGCTCTGGTAATATTAAATACCAAGGAAGCAAAGCCTAAGCGGTTGAGATGTCACTAGAAAAATCTCAAATGGAATTTAAGTTTGTATTTGTTTATTTTTTTAATGTCCTTTTATTAATGCAAATTAAAAGCCATTGGTCTTATTAGCTGCTGTTTTATTCTGTTTTTTCCACTGAGTTAACTTCAGAACTTTTCCGTGAAATCAGTAACAAAAGATGAATCAGACATAAAAGGACTTGGGTGGTTAAGGGTGTGTCACCAGGTCTTAATTAAACATCCGAGGGAGATATGTGAGCCAACTTATGCCAGACCGACTGGGTACATCCACAGTACAGAGAACCATACCATGCAGTCCAGGTCTGGTAGCTGAATTGCCTCACACTAGCCTAACTTAACCATGCTCCTGTTAGGTTGAGCCTCCCTAACTCATTGCTTTATGCTTTCCCTTCAATAAGCCTGACACATACCCTTCTGATATGTCTACTGCCATTTTGGTGCCTGAATTCTGCTTCTGAGCATGAAAACTGCTGAGAAACCATGCTTCTAACCTCCTGCCTAAACTCCCTTGGGATCAAAAAAATTGGCATATCTCTCCTTCTCCATCAGCCAAGGGGATTGATCCAGGAAGTGTGCTTGAAGGACAACTAAGAAACCTGGCTCCACAAAAGACATAATTGCTAGAAGAGGCAGCTATGATACTTTGCTCCTGTCTTGCTCTCAATGATTCAGTAAGAATATGGTAAATCCAGGTTCAAAACCTTCCTCTAGTTGAGAAACACCAAACTTCCCCCACTTCTGAGACTATTCTCTGTTCAAGGACACAAATATGAGTTTAGCTAGATAGAGACTGAGATTAGGGCACTCATTTGGACAGTGAGCAATAACCATTTGGCTCCTCCACTTCTAGCTTCAGTGACTACTTATTTGCTGGATCTAACATCTGCTTAACATAAAACATAGAAAAACATCTCTGGCACTGGAACCCAAAGCTGCCAGCACACTTAAATTTATTTTGTTACTAGTCTAAATAGTTAAGCTTGCTCTTGATCTCCCTTTCTGAGTCACTGAATATTTGAGTATTTTTACAAAAGGGTGCTTCCCACATCAAGAATACCTCACAGCTTTGTTCCAGGCAGTCTACAGCCCAGCAAGCATTTTGATTTTCTTTGCAATGGAGGAAATAATTCTCTTTTAGGATCAATAATGGTCCCAAGAGAGACAGAAGACTGGCTGCTGTCTCTGAAGGCAGAGAACTGAACTTCGCTCTCTCATGTTACGGCTAAAAGTAGTGGGTGACAAGTTTTTAGAGTAAAAGGTTTCAATACATACATCTAGCATCTGACTAAAGGTTTCACTCTTGAGTAGAGGCAGGTAGCAGATACAGAGGAAGGCCAGAGTTTAACATGCAATTCCTGCTGTGCAGATTTCAGTGGCTTCAAAACTTGCTAAATCTAACTGTGGGATGCTTAGATCCAGTGTCCAACGAAAGCCTGCAATGCCAGGTATTTAAAACAGGCATTGCTGGGCATAGCTGTGCCCAGTGCCTTTTGTAGGTATTGCCCTGCTCAAGCCTTTTCAATTCAACTAGATAGATTTCTCTCTGTTCATCTCAGAACATTTCTTGACAATATTTCCTTCAAAATGTCATGCAAAAACCACTGCAGAAGCGGAAGTTTCCATGTTGTCTTTTTTAAAAGTAACAAACTTTAATGCAATGTGTTGTTATGATTGTCCCCCAAACCATGCAGTTTTATGCAAAGATGCAGGTTCTGGCAACCCATGACTGCGTGATAATATTTTGCTTTTAACAAAGCCTTCACAGTTGAAAGAAAAATGTGACCTCTGCAAATCTAACTCTCACAAGCCAAATGGAGGGAAGTCCACCCTACATTATTTTATTCCAAATCTCACCATCTCAAGCCATGTTTGTGTGGTGAGGGCAAGAGCTGACAAGTGATTTTTGAATGCATGATGTTGGCAATCTTGTGGTTGTACAAGTTAAGTACCACAGACAGAACAAGGGGTCAGCTGACATGTCTCTTCACCAGATACTATTTTTAATAGCTTGTAACTTTACCATACTTTAACCATAGATGCTGAGACTTTCCATTCCAGGTGTCTGCCTCAGGCTATTTTTATTTTATTTTTTTAATTTAATTTAATTTTATTTTTAGCCAGAGTAGTTCAGCTGGTTCTGAGATACGTTTTTTTTTTTTTTTTTATTTTCACACTAATTCCAAGGACCCTTTCTTTGAATAGGTCTAGTATCACCACACTTTGGAGCAAGAAGTCGAAGTATCGTGGCAGGCAGACCTGTTTCAAACTCTTACCTTCTACTACTACATACTGTAAGAAAAATCTATAAAGATATCATATTATATTATGTAAAAGCACCTGTGATTCCCATGAACAAAGACAGCTAATATCATGTAATTGCACACCACAAAAGGAAGGTGCTGCATCTCTTTAGCAGCCACAACATGGCTGAAAATTTCCTCCATGGTCCATCTAATCTAGTCCTCTCCTCCAAGACAAAAAATCAACTATTTGTAGCTCATCCGTGACATTTTTTGAGATTTTGCAGATTAGGTGATGATAAGGATTTCAGTCTCTGAACAACCTGCTCCCTTGTGAAAACTCCATGCAGTCAGATTTTTTTCCTCCTCTAACATCTAAGTTAAATTTTAATTGCTACTTATAAAGCACATTATTTCTTGTCCTGCCTTCAGCAGATAAGAAATAAAGTTGATCACTGACATTTTTGCTACCTATTGGAATTCTCTGAATGCCAGTCACAATACAGACGGCTCTGGCAAGCCTTTCTCCTTACCAAGGGAAGTTAACAATAACATAATTTTTTGTTTGTTTGTTTTTTCAGAGAGTATTACAGGTTATCAAAATAAAACTAACTCCACTGTGATGGTGAAGCTTATCCTGAGATATTTTTTATTTAAGAAATCTAAATGAAAAAACTTTTATAACTATACTGCATCTTCCCTAGTGTCACCCTCCAGCATCTTACTGCTGGCTTACAAGCCCCCTGGAACAGAAGACTGAGGAACAGACCAGTCTGCTGTAACAGTCAGACAACTCTCCATACTCATTTTGTTGAGTTTTATGTTTTGCAAATAAAACCACTCCAGGCAAAACTATTTCAATGCCAGTTCACAACCTACACCTTTGACACTGTACATAGATAGCTCTAACTGTATAAAACACAACAGAACCATACCAGGGTTTGACTCTGCTACTACAAATAAACACACATAACCAACATCATCCTAAGCATTGCCAGAAGACCAAGAAGCAAGAACATGAAAACAGGAATTTAAAGTGTTAGACATGAGGAAATAATAGAAGTAGAGATGGCTGTTAACTTCCACTTAGATGACACCATCAGTATTCTCATTTTTACTGCCCTAAACAGTACCTGTCCATGTGAGGTCAAATCCTTCACAGTAGATGGTATTAACTGACCACCTGAGACCTGACATGGTTAAAAAGAAATAACATTTCCAATCACTTTCACATAACTGTACTTAATCTTTCTTTCCAACCACTTCTGAACTGGGAAAGCATATCATGAATGATATAATTCTTGCCATCAATGACGGCGTAGAAGTTGAGTACATTAAGAGCATACAAGGCCCTGAAAAAGTAAATAATACATATTTTTAAAGCCTTTATAAGGAAAATAACTGTTCTCATGATTTAAGATGTGACTGTCAAGGTTACTAATGCACTAGAAGTCCTGATGACTTTTTTCATACATTAGCACATGGTCTTGCAATTACACAGGTACTCTGGAATAAAAAACCCCATATGTGTATCCTAAACATACCTCATAACTGTTTGAAATGCAAGATGACATTACTTTTTCCCCTGTTAGTTTTCTTTGTGACTATAATAGCCATGACAGATTCAGCAAGCAGGGAACTACTGGAAGATCTGTCATTTGATTCTGTTAGGAGTAACACCTATACACAGAAATACACCAAAGACTTAGATTTTTTTTTAAATGGTCCTGATGAAAATCCTCTAACACTGCTCTGCTGAAGCCCTCTTTGAACTAGAGAAACCTTGTGTGTTAAGACTTTGTGCTGAAGTTTCAAATCCTCTGATAAGTGTCCCTGGCTGTACTTCTAAATATTTTTTCCCAAGCTGATTTATTACATAAACAAAGACCACATCAGAGCTACACATCGTTCAGCACTTGGGATATATTTTTTTCCTCTTGATTTATGAAAACATGAAGGTCCAAAAATAAAAGCAGCTAATTTTAGTATTGCGTTCCAAATATCATGTTTCATCTTGATCAACTGTTTATTTGAGGATAGTGACACCAAGTGGCAGAGCAGAGATGACTTAAATTCCCTTTTTTCCCCAGCTGTTCTAAATTTCAGCTCTGACTGCCTTTGGCACACAAAATGCAGAATATGGTTAACTGTGCTGCAACTTCCAACTGCTTTATTTGTACGTTGTATTTACACACCAGTGTATTTCAGTAGTGTTTTATTTGTAAAAAGTTAACCTGGATATAAAGCTCATCTTCTTAACAGAAAACTGGAATGGATTAAGGGAAAATATTTCTGATTCATTTACAGTACACCATTAGATTTCACATCCTTTACTAAAGTCTGGCATAATAAACTGCTGCGCTCTGAGGTATGCCATGGAGAATTATTTTCTTGCATTTTTACACTCTTTCTCTAAGGTGTTAACAAATTCTTCTTTTGTCACCTTTATTTTTGCTGATATGTCCTTTGACCTCAAACTTGAGTGTTTCATTTCCATATTGACTTTGAAAATCTGCTTCCTCATCAACAATCCAAAGAATTTTTAGAGGCATTAATACTTTTAATAATTAGACAAATATGGCACTGCAAGTGCTTTGGTGATTAAAAAGCAAATATAACGTGTGCTTGAATAAATACTAAAGACCTCTTATTTCTTACATCTTTACTCCATTCCTTCATATTGCCCAGTTTTCAAAAGAACCCAATCCATATTGAGAATAGAGTCATTACTTTTTCTATAATTCAGTGCACATCACCACCACATAATAGCGAGAAAAGGATTTAAACTAAGCAGTCTGAAGCTCATGCCCTTACCTCAGTAGTACTTCACGAGTTGCCTATTTCCTTGCAGGCAGGAAAAATTTTCCCGATTCAGACAGTGTATCTCTTGGCACTATGCCAAAGGCAATGGCAAACTATTTTATTTTCATAAATAAACCTGAAACTTTGGGTTTGATTCCTGCACAGCAAATACAAAATACCTTCAGATGACCCGAAAGAGTAACAGAAAGTAGACCTGAGTAAACTGCAAAAGACTAGGAAGCCTCTACTAAATAATAATAAATAATT
>JANIJG010023062.1:119480-136900 GCA_024611175.1 Megaceryle torquata
TGCCACAAGCCCTACCTTAGCTCAATGAAACTTGTATATAAAGAGCTCTAAATGTGTATTTCACACATAGGGCTATGTAAGATATCACTTATTTTGAATAAGGATACTCAGTTCCTTATTCATGGAAGTGAGTGAGGGTATCAGTTGAGCAGGTGAAGTAAAGAATTACTCAGAAGAATTAAGGGTCTCAAAGTCTAGTGCATAAGGAATTGGTAAGCTGAATTTTAAAAATTACCAAGTGCTTTCAAGTGGTTCCACTTTATCTTAATACCAGTTATTTATGCCAACCATGTATGCTAAGTTTACAGTATTTTGGATTTTTTTACCTACAGTGTCACAATTGTTGACCTTTTTGTTAAAGTCCATCTAGCCTGTTCAAAGGATGGACCTTCTGTGCTGCTGAGTTGATCTGTTGGAGACTTAATTTACACATCCTCTGCAAGCTTTAACAGAATAACACCAAATTGAATGGAACAATGTCAATACATTCATTGAAGTATTCATTAAGACTTAGCTGGATCAGTGCTCGTATGACTATAGGTGTCAACCTAGAAGCAAAAGATGTAAACCCTGAAAAATAGCTACACTGTTCTTGAAGACTGATTGTTCTTAAAAGGAAAGGGGAAAAAAAAACTTAAAAGCCTGACACATTCATGTAACTGAATAAAAATATTTTTTACCTCAGCAAGATTCATTTGCTCCCTATCACCTGTGCCTTTAGAAGACAGTTTTGAAAATTTTTTTTCATCATTGCCAAAGGAAAACAAAGATCTTCATTTATGATCTGCCCTATAAGATTCCCTACAAAAATAACTTAAGAGATGTCTCTCTTCTGAGGAAAGCACCACATGATAGTGTGAAAGACCTGAGAGTATCTGAACTACCTTCATACCCTTGCTTGGAATCCTTCCTTTTCCTCCTCTCCTCTTCTTGTATGTGGGTATCAAGACATTGAGATGCGTTTATAACATCAGTGAATACAAAACACAAGATGATTTTATTTTGGCAGAGACTGTGATATTTTTTCTATGCTTTTACCTAGTATATTGCAATTACCCACATCACCCTCTACTAGGACTTTAAATTAATAGAGTTCTCTCATTAAAACACTCATCTTTATCCAAATTTTTAGTGGCATAAGCAGCTTTCCTAGTCCAGTACTCTTTGATTATGAAGTCTTCACAGATTTGCAGAGTTTGGTGTTTTTTAACCTCACAGATGATCACTTCACCATCTATTTCTCCCTTTTGACTTCTTTTATATTATCCTTTTTATCTACGATTTTTTCTCTCGCTCTTTTTTCCACAATTTTCTGTCACCCTTCAATGTGCCTAGTGAGCTTTACATTTTGTGAATCACCTCTCCTTTTCCAAATACCTGTTTGTGAAAGGGGGATTCAGAGCTGAAACTCATATTTCAGGCTTCTATTGTGTCACCAACAGTCTTCTCTAGGTTTTAAAAATAGGATAACAAAAAGTCAAGTAATTAAAAAAGGCAACAAAAAGACACACCATTTATTAAAATTACTAATCCACCAAAACAGCCTTACAAAAGTATTCAGGGTTCACACTTCCTAATTAGAAACTAAATCCTCATAATTTAGTAGTCTGTCAGACCTTTCTAAATGTTGTTCACAGGATTTTAGTGCTCCAAAACATACACTTAAAAAAAAACTTACTTCCTGCTATTTCCAGTGTTTAAAAAAAAGTACCTCCACCCCCAAGTCACTTAAGAAAGAAATGGAATGCTGTCATGCTGCTGAAGACATATAAAGAAATAAAAATGAGAGTTGTGGTTTTATAAGGAAAAAAGCATCCTCTTAAATGTCAATGATAGGGCAAATATACCCTGCACCATGCAGTACTGTCACTGTGTCAGAGTCACAATACATAAGACCTTGGTTAAAACACTTTTTGCTCACAACTGCTTAGAGTTTAACTTCAAAATAAAGTTTATAGTGAAGACAGTAAGTTTTATTTTAAGATAGTGCATCACCTTTTAACTTCATCAAGATACCCAAATGGCACACTCATGTAACTAAGCCTGCTAAGAACTAAGGTATTTCTACTTCTACTTGGCTACGCATGAAGGATAGCAGTGGTTTCTGGTTATTCAAACTGCAGGATCTAATAGGAATGCAATAGCATCTACAAGCTGTGTTAGTACTTACATCCAAGCTTCCTTCACTAGTAGATGTAGAACTAAAAACATCCTCCTCGCCACAATCTCTGTTCATCCTCAAGTGTTCTTCTGTCTGCAACACAAACAAGTATCCTACACAGCAGCAGCAAAGGAAACAGAACAGCAGAAACATGCCAGAGCAAAGCATCGAAGCTCATCACAGAACCAAGACAAACTGTCTCAACAGTGCCGGACCTGATTGCCAAGAAACTCCCAAGTAGTCTGCAAAATTTCTCTTATGTAGGCAAGGCCCTAAGAAATCCATTAGCAGAAAGATTTAAGAACAAGAATATAAAGAAACAGAATGATTCTTGGGCAAGGAGGAAACCAGATAGTCAGTAGCTCCTGTAGTACCAGGGACCAGACTGCAAGTCTCTGCTATACTCACAGACACAGGGGAACTTGTCAGTGACAGGACTGTTTCTGTGCACAAGCATACATCCTAATTCAGCCTAGATCCCATGATTGCCTGCAGAGGACCTCTGCTCTACTACATTGCTTAGCAGTGCCAATTTGATCTGGATTTAGCCTCAGGCACATGACTACATTTCACATCAAAAAGATACGGAGTTCATGCCACCTTTATGTTTTTTATGCCAGCTTCAGGAGAACAGAGGGTAACTGATCCAGCGTAAAATTAGAATGGAGAGAACAAGATGATACCTGATCTGGCATTAAGCCTGCCAGTACAAAGTTAACCAAAGAAATACTTTCAACAAATTTGTATCAACCATGACACTAAGACTCTGCTTTGAATCTGTGTCATGGGGGTTTTAAAACAGCAGAATTTTATTTTTTTATTTTATTTTATTTTTTTAAGTTAGATCTAGAGTACTGTCATACCATGATTATTGCTTTCAGTGAGGTAGCTGAGAAAGAAAGCCTGTGAGTGAGCATGGAAATCTGAGCATAGGCCTGTAGCATGCAGTGACACCTGATCCAGGACAGTTTGTAACACAGGCTAATACTTTTCTTCCCTTGCAAAAGAAATTGCCTTCCCCTGGTAAAAGCCTGAAACTCCACAGTGCTACTACTGCGTGAGACTTTGGGCAATTCTTGCTACCAAGCAGTTCTAAAATACAGGGTATACATGACCACATACACAGACACACAGCATTACTGCAAATCGTAATGCAAACAAAGAAAAAAATAAAACAAACAGGCAGAACCAACTTAAGGCCTGTGGAGGAGTAAAAAATGTAAGAATAACCACAAAGAGCAGAGTTTAGAAACTCTGGGAAATTAGAAATTCCAGTGCCCTAAAATGACAGGGCATCCCATCAGATAATCCCTCCATCAGTCTACCAAATCCTTTCTTAAAATAACTTAATTAATTTCCCTTCATTCTGCTAACTCAGTCTGTTCAGCAGTTTCACTGCTGTTTTGGCTAAAAATCTTCCACAATACCAAACCAGGTGTATTATGGCTACTGAACACCAGCTTGCTGCTGTGCGCTGCACTAGTCTTCACTTTTCAGTAATTCTTCCATCTGTTTGGGATCCTAGAGGTTTGCATTAAAAAGGTAACAACGACTTCCTTGGTGGACTAAACAAAGGGATTGATTTAGTTTATTTTCCTACGGAGTATGTGTCATTTGAAAGTGCAAGTCCAATAAAGAAATGACCCAGGAAAGTCAATTAACTTGTCAGGACTAGCAGGAAGAAAGACCTTTACCTCCGATTTGGAAGCTGTTTCTTGTACTTGTTCATACAGTTCCTACTTTTTCCGAGCCACTTCTAAGTTGTTAAATGGTCCTCAATATTCTTAGCATCTATTAAAATATGGATTTAAAAGAACCTCAGAGTACCACCTCTTTTTTTCTTTGATTAACAAGCATGAGGAAGAGAACAGAAAAAGTAGAGAGGAGTTTGCAGTCTTGTGACACCCATCCCAAACTCAGTTGTGAGAAACCCACAGCTGTAACCACAGAACTAGGCTTCTTCACAGCAACTTCTTCTATGGTTGCAAGATCAAATATTTTACAATTTAAATCTGAGCTGCTTCGGGAGTTAGAACTCCCAAGAGGACAGACTTCATACCAAAGTTCACAAAAATGGAATCAGAGGACAAACTATAATGCAGAAACTGTGTGCTGGAATATATTTGGTTCTTCCTGCAGAACTACAGCCCCGCAGTGTGCTCTAGAGGCTCAAGCTGAGCTCCCTTGTTTACTCAATTCTTCTAGGAAGATACAGCATTATTGCTTCAGGTAATTTTTTTTGTTCCTTTTTAAATGAGAAATATTTTCTTACAGACAATAAATACTCTGAAAATAACTTACTTCCTATCTCATAAAATACAGCTTCCATGTGTCCTTTACAAGATGTTAAGAATAGCTCAGCATCTATGACTGATCAGATTTTTCAACACAGTAATTTGCAGTGTCCATAAAGGAAGCTATTCCTCAGTAAAAGCACTACAAATTTCATCATAATCAAAAGGGCAGAGAACTAGTATGGATTTTGGAAAGCTTTCACAGTTTAAAAACATGATTGAGAAGACAGAAAGGGTTAGTGAAACACCAGTCCATTAATAAGCATATGTTTATTAGTACCAGTTAATCAGACACAAATTTTATTATTTCACTGCAAAAGCCTTGGAGGGCTTTTTAAATTAGACAAAAGAAAATCCCTTTTTAGTCTGGCATCCTAGAGTAATAAATATTTTACAGCCAAAATCAGTTGACACTGATATTTGTAGCAAAGGATGAGAAAGCTCCAAAGTTAAAAGCCCAGTATTTTTTCTTTAAAGTTTTTCTGTATTTAATATCTGTGATGAATGACATATTTTTCATAAAGCCATTTCAAGAGAAGATAATTATTTTATATGAAATATCTTTTTCAAATTTTCCAACTCAAGACTAAAATCAAAGTTAAAAATGCCTAACATGCATCCCAGCAGACACTGATCCTTCAGTTTAGTACTGCAAGTTATTTCTTCTTCACCTGATTCACTGGTTTTACAGACTTTGAGATGTAATAGCATGACTGCACAGAGCTTCCTAAAGATATAAATGCTTTAAAACAGATTATCACTCATGAACTGAAGAGTTAATAAGACACTTCTACTTGATATCTTAATTGTCCTATATTACATCAGTTCTTTCATAAATGCATTCGAAATCTGAGCACTAATAAGTGGGCATAACTTGTTTGAAACTACTGCCCGTTGTTAACACCTACTCAAGTCACAGCACTTAAAAAAAAAAAAAGTAAATGGTCAATGTGCCCGACTCCTTTAATAAGCAGGTGATGTCTCCATCAGGTTGCGCTGATTCAACAGTTTATACATCTGTTAACAGATTATTACTGAAAGAAAATGAAAAGGAAAAAAAAAAAAGAAAAAAGGGGGGGAAAAAGGAAAAAAAATGGAGAAGAAAATAAAACCTGAAAAAATCCTAAATAAACGCCATCACCTACAGACATATCTGGAAAGAAAACAATTCTCTTTAGTGAGGTAGTGAATGCTTACCTTGCTGCTGCTCCTATCAGCCTTAAACAATCCCAGAAGTCTTGTCTTTTCTTTTTCTATTGCATCATTGCTTACTGAAGCCTTTCGACTTGGTTCTGAAACAATTATAATGGAATATTTTTTACATTTCAGAAATGCAGGTTAAGAAGATCAATATTTTAAAACATCCTGGATTAATGATGTATTTTTATGAGCTGCAGATATTCTGAAGTGAATTATCTCAGTAACTGCCAGATCCTGCATTTTCTTTTTCATCAAACTTTAATTTGTTGTTTGTTCTAAAATTTAGTGGAGGCTAATGGAATAATTTAATGAAGTGCAGTTAAGTTTTGAATCACAATTTAGTAAACTTTATTAAAAGGCAAAATATGAGCAAGTTGCTTATCTTCAGAAATTGTTAGATGTCTCACTTAAAACTCATAGAGTACTGTTAATACTAAAAAAACCAAAATGCCTTTATAAAAAGGTGATGATGAATACCTTTGACAATTCACAAGTTTGACTTAACACAGTGAAGTTAATGGAAAGACTCTCAATGTGGATTTGGATAAAGTTCTGTGAAGATGAAAAAAGACTTTTCCCTTGAAAAAAGGGCTCTCCTTAGAACTCATCCCAGCTGGTTGTGCTCGCTCACCTTTTCTCATCTTAGTGCTTTTACTTCAGGTGGGAAAAGAGGCTGTAAAATCTCAAACATGCACATCCTTCTTGAACCAGCTAAGGAACTGTACGAATTGTCAGCTCATTTAGTCTCCCTTCAATTTTCCCCAAACAAGCTGGATGAACAGAATACTATGGTTGTGCATTACAGGGAACAACCACTGGTTTGACATTCAATATGCAGACTGTAAAGCTCTCTTCCTTTTTTTCAATGGACACTGCATCGTGCTCTAAAGATTTCACCCTGGTTCCATGCACACCAGAGTATCTCACTTACAGACAGTAATTTTAATGTACAGAGAAATTTTTTTTCTCCTGTAAATATTTGCTTTATTTGTTTAATAATGATTAAGAAACAAATGCAAAATGAATAGTTTGTTGACACAAAATAAAGATTTACTTTACAAAAAAAATCCTCTTATCCCAGAACTCCTGTAAACTGACATGCATGTCGCACATAGCACTTAATTTTCCACACAGATCACTTTTGTATATCAACATCAGGTGTTAGAAGCTGTTAAGCACATACAGTAGTTCAAAGCACAGTACAAGAGTACAGATGATGAACCCACAAGAAAACAGGGAGAAACTATCCTTAAGGAAGGCTGCAACTCCACTGCAAAAAAAAAACCCCAAAAAACCCCTCAAAAAACCCAGTAATAAATTAATACCTTTCTCAAACACTAAGTGCTGTCTAGGCTCATTCACCAGAAACTGCTGCTTTTCTGCTTGGGGCTGGGCTGCAACTAGATGTGCATTGTGATTCCCTTGCTCACATAATCTTCAATTATTAACAACAATAACGTAAGACTAGCACAAACTATGGCAGTAACAGCCCATCATCAACATTACCATTAAAGACTGGATAATACCAGTAAACGGATTTCAAACACAGGACATAATTTCAAAATAACAGGGAATCTTTACAAATCTGTATCAATTCTTCTCAAATACAGCAGATATTCTCTCTAGCATTTTGCTCTGTGTAAGGGGAAGCCACAGCAAGTAATGACAGAGGATCTGAAGGGAAAGTACTGGCATTAGCAAAGCCAAGAAGCAGTAGGCCATGAGCTAGAGATCTGCTCGATGGCTGTCACCTACTGGAGGTGAACTTCCTTCCTTCCTGAAAATGTAAAGGAGTTATCCACAGGTTTATTTTGTTTATGTTGTGTTTACTAGTAACACAAACACATAAACATAGTTAGAAATCAAACATACCTTTCTTGAGGATAATTAAAACAATATATTGTAACACTTAGTAAGGGAAAAGGATACTAAACATACACATTTTCTGGTTAACTAGGAGCAGAAGCACCAATGTAATCTAATAAAACCACACCTACGATAGCAATTCAGAAGTGCACATCTATTCACAGTTATCTCACAGATTTTACATAAAAATGCTTTTTTTGCATGTAAATTGAAATCACTGGAAGATCTTATAGGTCTCAAAATATTCTGTCTTTGCTAATAAACCCAAGAGACTCCTGAAATGTTAGTACCTCTAAAATTCGACTAATCATGCTTTAGGTAACCTGAAAAGGCTTGGGGTATGTATAGAAACATACATCACAAAAGAGATAAGCGTCAGGATTTGTTAATTGCTGGGATTCTGAAGTTAACTACTAACAAAGCAGTATGCACAGAAGTGTTTGTTCTGACTAAAAGCACAGATATGTAAACAACACTTTGCAGAAGACAACACAGATTGAAAATAGCTTGTTTTTTCTACAGCATTTTACATGACACTCTTAAAGATCCACCTACAAAACACACATTAAACATAGTGTGAATGGAAAGACAGTTTTCCTTCAGCAGCATTGTACAGTACCTCTATAGTTCAGAGAAGGTTCAGACTGAGTTTTTGATGGAGGAACTGGAAAAGGCAGGCGATGAAGGGACAAGAGAAGACATATTAAAGCTCTAATATTGCCTCATAAGCCACAACATTCATTAATTACTCCTAGTACTTCTTTTCATAAGCATTACAGAAAAAAAAATGCTGAGCAACAATAGATATGCAGAGCTGGTACTAGAAGGAGTTTAGCTGCGTTTGTATGAATTCCCTATTCACTTGTGAAGCTGCTTCAACTGCTAAATCAAATTAAGTAAGCAGGTGGCAGCAGAGCTTTTCTTTTAATAATCCTTCAGCGCTTGCTATTTCTGTCTCAGGGAAGAAGAGAATTGACAAGTACTAAGTTTTTCTAGAACCTGCCCTTACAAGCACAGCCTATGCTTTCAGCACGTCTGATGCCTTACTTGTTAGTGAGAAGGTGTTTTAAAAATCTGTTCTGATAACTAAAGAGTGGACACCTACTCAATGCACAATTCATGGACCAACTGCTACTCAAACCAATGGGATTATTCTTCTTCGAGATCATAAATGAGAACACAGGAAGAAGGAATTTGGTGGAACAAAGGCAATCTTTTGTAAATTTTATGTGTATTTACCAGTTCTCTCATCAGACACCATGGTGTAGGTAAGAGGAAGGCATAAAAGGCTGGAATACACTCAGGATTCAGTGGGATTTTATCATGATGAAAGGCATACTGAAAGGCTAAAAAGATTAATATATATATATAAAGGAAAATTCTGATTCAGAGAGCAGGACACTATGAAATGTTACATAGTGTAACAAGTGTTTGACTGCACAGGATACAACTGAATTTGAGGACCAACAGCGCACCACTATATACACCATTGCTTACATTTTAAAGGAAAAAAGTTTAAGGAATATTTAGGGTAATTACTGTACTAGTTGTCCCTGAAGTACGCTGAATGAATCCTGTTGAATACTCTGCATGTTCGATATGTTGCTCCAGAATGGTTAGCTTAATTACAATAAACATCTTAAAATAAACAAACAATGCAATTGAGCTAAGATGTGTTGTCAGCCTCTTTTTTGAGCATTCTAACAATTCAAAGGAAAAGGAGAAATTTAGTTTACTTAAAAGTCTAAACTCCTTGAAATGTGACTCACACAGAAGCAGATCTGTCACTTACCAAAGAAAGAAGAGACAGAACGTCAACATAAATAAATAACTATATAAATAAAAAATAAGCCTGCTGCTCAGCACCTACAAGACAGACATTATCTAAACAATAAATAAGGACATTTACTGATCTGGAAGTGATACCCACTGAGATAAAATACAGGAGACAATTTTAATGAATATCACTTTCTGACCTCACAAGAAGTAGCACTTATCAATGTGCATTTTTAAAGCACATCACATAATTATGCCATTTGAATACAGAATCAGGCAGATAAAACTCAAGCCCAAGAAGCTGCCACTGCAGTATCATCTGCAAGAACAGAAAGTGAGGGTGAATAAACAAGAGGAAAAGAAAAATGAAATACAAATACCTCTTCGCTCCTCTTCACTAAACCATCAGTAACTTCACTCTTTGTAGGAGCTGTCTCTGAACCTGGCCACAGCCCGTTTCTCATAAGCCCCAGTCTGCTGCCTCTGCCTCTCAGCTTTCTCAGCTGCCATGACTATGGCACATCTCTTTCTTTCTGACCCACAGCGCAGGCCGATGCCAGGCTCTGCCTGGACAAGGCCCCCGTGTTACGCACACCTATACTGACAGCAGCTAGAAGGAGACCAGCAGACAGCACAGCTCCTCCTTTTGCCCTGCCCCAGGACAACCTGCGCCCTGCCAGGGGCCAGCCCAGTCTGGCACTGGGCCTGAGAGCAGGCAGGGATGGCTGGGCACGCTGCTGTCCTGGCTGCTGCCCTGGGCACAGCTCACTGAACAAACCTGCGCTGCTCGCCGGACCGAGATGTTGTTCTGCTACTTCAGCCAGGTCCCAAAGAACAAAACCACAAATGTTTCTGCAACTGTTAAGCTGCCCACAATATTGTTAGCACAACATCTAACCCTACAGTGATCGCTTTCAGCCTCAGCTTACCTCTTTTCCTGTCCCAGGCATAAAGCTCCTTTATCCCCAGCTCCTCCAAGGACTTTGTCAGCTCCAGCTCCTCCCCGGTGATGCCATCTCGAAGAAGAACGATGTGCTCTTGACTGACTTCACACTTCTCACAAATAGCTGGGATGATGTTGTGGAGAGGCACCTCTGGACTAACTCGAACCACAGCCTTCTGTGTTTTCAGGTAGTTCACTACCAGCCTCACAGATTTCTGCAGAAACAAACACAAACTCTCAGCCCTCCCTCCATGATGGCGAGGCTGTCTTACTATGAGAAAGGCACTGAGGACTTCCACATTGTCTTGACTCCTCCTATGCAAATTTAGTCCACATGCATACCATTGCAAAAAATATTATTACAGGAAGTAAAAAAATTAAATAATTCAGAACTCCCTGACACTAAGGAGACATTCACAAGAATAGGCAAAATAGAAAAGGAATCAGAAGCAGGTGTTGACTTGTGAATACTTACAAGTAGTGCTCTGAAAAGTGTGACAATGTAATTAGCTATACTGATTCGGAATAATAAAAAATTCAACAAATATATGTGGAAAATGGCTACTTATGAATCTTCACAATACTCTGAAATACATTTATTAACAATCAGTTTTCTCCCATACCTTGATTGATATGGAATGATAAAAATGCCTTGAAAAGGCAAGAGAATCTTTGGCAGCAGGCTCGCCAACTTGGTGAGGTGAGCTTTAAACTGAACAACTCAGGCAGTGGGGTTGAAAATGGCAATGCTCCTGCCATGGCATCCAACTGGGGATAAGCCCACCAGAGCTGTGACAAATGCTCCTTAGCTGCCTTCCAAGATTAGAGCCAGAAGGCCAACCACCTCAAGGCTGGGTATGACTATGGTGGTTCCTCTTGCACCCCTCCAGGGAAACCTTGCTCGATTGCCTCTCTGAAATGCCTGTACACCAACGCACACAGCATGGGGAATAAACAGGAAGAACTGGAGGTCTGTTCACTGTTGCAGGGCCATGATCTCATTACAATTACTGAGACATGGTGGGATGGCTTGCATGACTGGAATGCTGTCATGGACAGCTATGTACCTTTTAGGAAAGACAGACCAGCAAGGTGAGGTGGTGGAGTTGCTCTTTATGTACAAGAGCACCTGCAATGTATTGAGCTCTACCTCAGAAGGGGATGAAGAACATGTTGAAAGCTTATGGGTAAGAATTAAGGGACAAGATAATACAAATGACGCTATTGTGGGTGTTTACTACAGGCCACCAAACCAGAAAGAAGTCAGTGAGGCTTTCTATAGACAGCTAGAAGTAGCCTCACAATCATATGCCCTGGTCTCATGGGGGGCTTCAACCAGCCTGATATTTTCTGGAAAGGCCACACAGTGAGGCTCACACAGTCCAAGAGATTACTACAGTGCACTGATGATAACTTTCTGACACAAATGGTGGAGGAGTCAACAAGGAGAGGTGTGCTGCTGGATCTTGTACTAACAGACAAAGGTCTGGCTGGGGGCAGTCTTGGCTGTAGCGTCCATGAGATGGTTCAGTATCATACAAGGGAGAAAGAAGGAGGGCAGTAAGTAGGATTACAACCCTGGACTTCAGGAGAGCAAACTCTGGCCTCTTCAAAGACATACTTAGAGGAATGGATGGAATAGGACTCTAGAAGGTAGGGGGCCCAAAAGAGCCCATTAATATTCAAGCACCACTTCCTCCAAGCTCAAAACCAGTCTATCCCTATGAGTAAAAAAATCAAGTGGAGGAGGCAAGAGGCCTGTATGCATGATCAAGGAGCTGCTGGAAAAACTTGAATGGAAGAAAGAGGTTTAGATTATGAGGAAGAAGGGACTGATCAAGTGGGAGGAATACAGGAATGCTGCCAGCGTATGTAGGGATGCAACAAGGAAGGCCAAGGCCCTCTTGGAATTAACTCTGGCAGGGCATGTCAAAGAGAGCAAGAAGGGCTTCTTTAAGTATGTCAGTAGCAAACAAAAGACTAGGGAATATGGAGGCTGAATGAGGTGGCTCCCCTGGTAACAGAGGATGCATAGAAAGCAGTTACTGAATGCTTTCTTAGCTTCAGTCTTTACTGCTAAGACCAGCCCTCAGGAATCCCAGACCCTGGAGGGAAGAGAGAAAAGTCTGAAGGAAGAAAGACTCTCCTGTGGTCAATGTGGACTGGGTTACAGATCATTTAGGCACACTGGACACCAACAAATCCATGGGTCCCGATAGGATACACCCATGAGTGCTGAGGGAGCTGGCTGATGTTATTGCTAAGTCACTCTCCATCATTTTTGAAAGGTCATGGCGAACAGGAGAGGTGCCTGACAACTGAAGGAAAGCCAATGTCACTCCAGTCTTCAAAAAGGGCAAGATGGAGGACCGGTGAAATACAGGCCAGTCACCCTCCCTTCCACCCCTGGAGAGGTGATGGAACAGTTCATTCTGGAGGTCATCTCTAAGCACATGGAGGAAAAAATAATTATCAGAACTAGTCAGCATGGATTCACCAAGGGAAAATCATGCTTAACTAATCTGACAGCCTTCTACGGTGGCATGACTGGTTGATGAGGGGAGAGCAGTGGATGTTTTCTACCTTGACTTCAGCAAGGCTTTTGACACTGTCTCCAGTAACATCCTCCTAGAGAAGCTCAGAAAGTGTGGGTTAGATGAGTGGACAGGGAGGTGAATTGAGAACTGTCTAAATAACAGAGCTCAGAGGATTGTGATCAGTAGCAGAGAGTCTGCTTGCAGGCCTGTGGCGTTCCCCAGAGTTCAGTGCTGGGTCCAGTCTTGTTCAACATAGTCATCAATGACCTGGATGAAGGGACAGAGTGCACCCTCAGCACGTTTGCTGATGATACAAAACTGGGAGGAGTGGCTGACACACTGGAAGGCTGTGCTGTTGCTCACGGGATCTGGACAGGCTGAAGTGTTGGTTGGAGAGGAACCTAATATATTTCAACAAGGAGAAGTTGTTGGAGCAATGACTCCAGACATGAGTACAGGTTAGGGGTTGACCTGCTGGAAAGCAGCTTCACAGAGAAGGACCTGGGAGTCCTGGTGAGCAAGTTAACCATGTCCTCTTGTGAGGAAGGTCAATGATATCCTGTGGTGCATTAAGAAGAGTGTGACCAGCAGTTTGAGGGTGGTTCTCCTCCCACTCCACCCTAGTGAGGCCACATCTGGAGTATTGTGTCCAGTTCTGGGCTCCCCAGTTCAAGAGAGACAAGGAACTACTGGATAGAGTCCATGAAGGGCTACTGGAATAATTAAGGGACTGGAACATCTCTCTTACAAGGAAAGGCTGAGACACCTGCAGCTGTTTAGCCTGGAGAAGAGAAGGCTGACAGGGGATCTTATTAACGATTATAAATATCTAAAGGGTGGGTGTCAAGAGGATGGGGCCAGTCTCTTTTCAGTGGTAACCAGTAATAGGATAAGGGGCAACAGGCAAAAACTGCAGCATGGGAAGTTCCACCTCAACATAAGGAGAAACTTCTTTACTGTGAGGGTGACAGAGCCCTGGAACAGGGTGCTCAGAGAGGTTGTGGAGTATCCCTCTGGAGACTTTTAAAACCCATCTGGACGTGTTCCTGTGCAACATGCCCTAAGTGAACCTGCTTTGGCAGGGGGGTTGGAGTAGATAATCTCCAGAGGTCTCTTCTGACCCCTACCATTCTGTGATTCAATAAAGACAGCAGGCAGAATATCACCAAAAACCTACTGACACAATCCCACAACCCTCATTTCAGCCACATGAGCAAAGTTCAATCACCCTGGTCTCCAATCAAGGATCTTTGTACGAACAGATTTCCATCTACCCAACCACACGCAATGTAACATTTTGTCTAAATGCTGGAGTTCAGACTGGCACCTGCCACTCTGCATGCAAATCAGTTAAGCTAGTAAAGCATGTTATAGTCAATCCCAAGCCTTTCCCATCTGGTTTGAAAATGCAAAGATTGGAAGAACTTTTTGAAATCACAGAAATTAAATGATGTTGCATGGCACCATTACAGTCCTACAGAACACTGACCTCAGGGACCCTTGGCAGAGGTCGTTTTGTCTTCTCTTCAGGAAACTTCTCTTTCAGAAGTACCGTCTGTATGTCCAGTGCTCCTATTAAAGTATTTGGCTTGTAACTCAGAGGTTGTTGAGTTCCTGAAGATTTCAATTCAAGACTGTGTTGGGATGGATTTAAGCGATACTGGCTGCATAAATCAACTAATAGATCCATCACAGCTTTACTGTAAGGGAGAAGACACTCACTGTTAGCATGAGAAAAAAAACAGTTGCTAAAAAGATTACCTCAGTTTTAAAAGGCAGTGTAAGCTGTGGATGTGTCACTAGTTAACAATCTTTAGGAAGGAACAGTGTAAATGCTTTGAAATGCTAAACAAATTAGATAAAATGTTAGGAATTAAATATATTCGCACTTCAGTGTGTGTTTATAAGCTGGCAATTAACTATTCACTATGAGACAGACAACAGAGACGGTAATAGCACCAACAAACCTAAGCCAAGAGCAGACAAAGTGCATCTTATCTGCTAAATCCATACATTAAATTCTCCAATTCAAACCCTGTTCTTTAACTTGAAGACAAAATAGAAAATGCACTCATGGTATGGTAAACTCTACCTAGATTGAACCATCACATAATGCAATTCAAAATGGAACATTTACATCTGGAACAATGTAGACAGGATTTTTTTTTTTTTCTAGCTTATAACTTTGAGTCCATCCCAGTCCTTTCCCACCCCAAATCCATTCATACCAGAAGTATTTCCCAGCAGAAGAGATACCTTTCATATTCATTTTGGTACAGCTATTAACCCTGGATAAAAACAACTGTTTTCCAGTATTTGCATAATCAAGAGCTCTTCGTACGGATGTGATTCTTAAATGACAAAGCTAAAAGAGTCAGTCAGTTCCCCTCTCTTATTCCATGCCTCTGCAGACAAACTCTGTTTTCTGTCAATAACTCAACATACACTGGAGCTTGATACTGCCTGACACGGCAGGTATGAACTGTGTTCCTCCACATCCCAGAAATTCTCTTCTACCAAGGTACCGAAGGGTTCTTTTCAACATTCCCCCCTAGAACTCCATCCAGGATCAGAAAAAAGCAGTTTATTAAAACTAGTTACGTTTCTGAAAAACTTTATACCTGTCTTGAGCAAAACAGCTGAAGTTGAAAAAAAAAGCCATACCTGAAGCCTGTCATATACGTGGGATAATCCCATCCTAGCAAAAGTGAAAATAAGTCCATAGACAATATATTTGCCAAAAGGAACTGTCATCTCTTCTAATGTGTAAACTCAAACTGTATACAGATTCAAAATGCAAGCAAATTCAAATAAAATAAAATCCTTTACAGGTTATTAGCTACCACCATTAAATCTGTAGCTCAAGAATTGCCCTTCAACTGCAAGCTGTCAGCATCTGGAAAACTACTCTGCAGGCAGCCACCCATCTTCTTTCTGTGTGTATGTTGTTGGTCAACAACTGCTCAAGATGTTGGTGAAAAACTCTGGAAAGCTAATGACAAAGATAACAGGAATGGAAAATGAAAATGATCCCTTATTAACATGCAAAAGACTAAAGCACATGTAGGTGACAGCTCTTCCAGTGCAAGTGCTGAGAAATGACCTTCTGTACAGTAACCTATTTCAATTTTAACCAAGTTATGCAGTGTGAGCTGAGAAAGTGGGAAGCATGGAAAATCTGAAATAGGTGATGGCATCAAAAAAAGAACACAGTGAGACGATGATGACTGAAGATCAAAT
Organism: Megaceryle torquata; assembly: GCA_024611175.1. Taxonomy (NCBI): domain Eukaryota; kingdom Metazoa; phylum Chordata; class Aves; order Coraciiformes; family Cerylidae; genus Megaceryle; species Megaceryle torquata. The sequence goes on from JANIJG010023062.1 coordinate 135,498, forward strand.
AAAGAAAACAGATGTCATTAATATGCATAGGAGGCTTCAGAAAAATAGAGCACTGGTGTAACTGCTAACATAGAGAGCAGCCAAACAGAAATGTGTAGTATCTAAACTCAAACAGTATCAGGTCATTTCATGATGATTTATTCTGGCACTGTCCCCAAACTGCAAATGTCTGTATTTCACAACTGTGTTTATCACATATGTAACACATCATAAACCAACAGAAACATTTTCACCTAAGTCAAAACTATAGCAGAATCCCACCTACACCTATATTTACATGAATATTCATTAAATGGTGCAGCAGTGAGAATTTTAAAAAGTGTCAGTCGGTCTGATACAGATCTCAGCTTGTCTGCTTACAGACATATTTCCTTTAAAATAAAATTTGCATGTGTTTTTTCCCCCCTTAGCCCTCTTACTGTTGTTTCAGAGAAAAGCAAATAACCTGGCAGAACTGCAACAAACAGTGTTCTACATCCTAGACATGTCTATTTAAAATGGAATGTTAACAACTTTCTGTAGTGCAAAATATTGTGATAATCCAAATTTGGACAGTTATCTTGCCTCATAAACTATTTAATAATAATAAAAAAAGAGAATAGCACTTGAAAAAGGATATATTTAAAAAAAATATATAGTTCATCAAAAAAACACTTTATGATTCCACGCACCTTCCACTGAAATGATGAAATATGTTCATCAGCAACACTACCACAATTTCAACAAGATTAGAATCAACATCAGCCAACTGAGAAAATACGCTGCAGACAATCACACAAGGTGAACAAATTTGTCCGAACAATGAACAATTTAAAACTCCAGCCAAATCTGAGGTTTCATCTTACTGCTGACTACAGAGCAGGTGTGTCTTAAATATAACAGTTAAGGAAGTCTGAAACATCCCCCCCCGAGCCATGCTGCCCGGCATACGCAACTGTTCCATGAAAAGCATCCCTAGGCTTCATCTGTACCATTTAGGTGTACAAATTCAGCAATATCTTTGAAGCTTTTAGAACAACTTCGAAGTCAGCAGTATGCTCTTCCCATAATGGAACTCTGGGAAAAGAATTTCTACAAAACTTCAAAAGTATAAAGAAAAGGAAAAAAAAAAAAGGAAAAAGGGAAAAAGGAAAAAAAAAAAAGGAAAAAGGAAAAAAGGAAAAAGGAAAAAGAAAAAAAAAGGAAAAAGAAAAAAAAGGAAAGAGAAAGAAAGGAAAAAGGAAAAAAAAGGAAAAAGGAAAAAGAAGGAAAATGGAAAAAAAAAAGGAAAACGGAAAAAAAAAGGAAAAAGAAAAAAAAAGGAAAAAGAAAAAAAAAAAGAAAAAAAAAAAAGGGGAAAAAAAAAAAAAAAAGAAAACATTAAAAAAAAAAACAAAAAGGAAAAAAATAATGTTTTTCCATGA
>JANIJG010023062.1:146937-171998 GCA_024611175.1 Megaceryle torquata
GAGAAGAGAAGGCTCCAGGGAGACCTAAGAGCCACCTTCCAGTACCTGAAGGGAGCTTATAAAAAGACTGGAGAGGGTCTGTTTACAAAGCTCTGGAGTGAAAGAATGAGGGGCAATGGTTTTAAATTTGAAAAGAGTGGATTTACATTAGATGGAAGAAGTTTTTTACCATGAGTGTGGTGGAGCACTGGAACAGGTTGCCCTGAGAGGTGGCTGAGACCCCATCCCTGGAGACATTCAAGGTGAGACTTGACAGAGCTCTGAGCAACCTGCTCTAGTTGTAGATGTCCCTGCTCTCAGCAAGGGGGTTGGACTAGATGACCTCTAGAGGTCCCTTCCAACCCAGACAATTCTATGATTCACTCATAACTACATGAATGCTTCAATCCAGCCCTCAATAAGAAAGCAAAGTAAAAACAAGCAGTTCATTTCAACACAGAAATGCACGGTGCCTTTTATCAAAGCTTGAAATAGTTCATCTCACTTCACCGTAAGCTGAAAAAACGCATACAGCCAGGAAATAATTAAATAGAATACATAAACAACCTACCAGCACTTTTCTCAGTAATAGCACCAAGCTTCTCGAAGTGGAAAAGGAAAAACAACAGCAAACTGACCAACAAGACCAATGTTTCTGTACTACAGCACACAGAAGAAATGCAACAGAAACAAAAAAAAAGTTTCACCAGACTCAGAACTTCAAGACAAAGTAATATGAGCCCTTTGGACCTACACCTTATTAATATATAACTACCAAGCAATAAGATGCATCTTGGACTTTATAATTCCATGCTATCCTAGTTTGAGTAAGAACAGAACTAATTCTGTTCAGTGATTTTACTTTTCAGCTCAGTTCTTATACTAACTGCACTGTCTGAAGTTATCTGCACAGCTTTGCAGGCAGTACCTGCTTCTAAAAGAGTTCAGAGTTCTAGCTCAATGTTTAGAGTTAGTACCAAGGGTTGATGTGCAGACCAAGGCAACTGCTGGATCTTGTGCACCACATTGGGGACGCAGAAAGTGAAAGAATGCACCTGCAGGGAGAAGCAGACAGGACAGGTGGCACTGAACTTATTAATGGGGGATTCCATCCCATATATAACATATTTGGTATAAAACTGAGGGATCACAAGGGTCAAGCACTGCTTTGCTCAGCTCGGCTCTTGTGGCTTCTCTCTCAGTTTTTCAAGGGCCAGCATCCAAGGAGAACTCTGTCCATTCTGTCTTTGATCCTGATCTGTTGTGTTCCTGAATCCGGTACCAGAATCCAGCTCCTGAACACAGCTCCTGTCTGCTGCAGGGCCCAGTCTGGGACTCTCCCAGTGCCTGCTCCACAGCATCAGTGGTGACACTGATGAAATTACCATCAGGGGGATTGTCTTCCATATCAGTTTTGTATATATTTGCATATATTTCCATTTTTTTTATTATTATTATTTTCATTAAAGCTGTTCTAGTTTCCTTTTAAAATCACTAAGTGTCTCTCCTTTATTCCCTTTCTCTTCCCCTTTGGGGAGGGAGGGGGGTTAACAGAGAGCATCTGTTATAGGTCTAGAGGGCTGCCCTGATTCTAAACTGTGACACATGCTGAGAAACCATGATCTCTATTTCAAACAGAAGTGGTCCTGGGACTTCACCCCTATGGCAATGCTATGCAGAGGCTGCCTTTCTGTGGATAAGGTCCAACAAAAAACCAAACCAAACCAACCAACCAAAAACCCAAACTAAAGAGAGAAGTGATCCTACACATTTCCACCATGCTCAAAAAAATCTGGAATCCTCTCTGCCCTGTAAGGCAAAGACAGCTTAACAGGTACAGGGCAGACTTCATCCCATGGATGTCAGCAGAGGTTTGGCAAGAGCTCCGCACTTCTCTATTAATTTTAAACAAAAAAACCCCAACCAATCAATGCAAAGCATCCCAAAACCCCAAACCAAACAACAAAACCCAACCAATCGTCAACATAGCAGAATTATGGGCTACATTCATTTTTTGCCATAGTGAACACCTAGTGCAGAACCTCCGACCCAGTCAAATTAATTTGCAATCTTGTTAATGTCCAAGGTTGGAACAGTTGCAGAGGGTTTACCTGTCACATTCATGTATGCTCCATCTTGGGAGGAATAAATCAACATGAGAGTGTTCAGTGATGAGCGCAGTACACAAACACAGAGTCTCTTGGGTGGGAAATAGACAACACTGAAGTAAACATTCTTGATTTTCATGTGATAGCACTCCTGCAGTCTTTCGAGAAGAAACCTATGCACGTAATTGTTTTGGAAAAAAAAGCAGATAAGCACACCCCTCCCAACCCCTTGCACAGCCCTGAGGCACACACCTCATACTCCATCAAGACAGACAGCGTGGAAGAAGTCACTCCTGCCTAGTGATCTAGCCTGAGAAGCAGATATCCTCCAGAAAACATATCTTTTTGCACTCTCTGTTCATGGCAAAGCAAAGAAAACCCAGATCACAGGCTGGGAAAACAACATCGACTACATTGGAATTAACAGTATAGCAAGTTCCCTCCCCCAAAGTAAAATCTTTTCAGCTTCTACATTCAACAGCTCAGAAAAATTGTAAGGCAACATGACTGCAAAAGGAATATAAACAGATTAGCACCAACATAAAGCCACCTCAAGATTTTTGAAAATAGAAATCGAAAGTTAAACAAATCCCACAGGCATGGAGAACAGAAACAAGCAAAGCCTGATAATGTCCATAACTACAAGAGGCAGAAGTTCATCCAGACAGCCTTACATCGTAAACTGGAGCTCCCTTGCACTTTGCCATCTATAACACTTAAATAATAACCAACTAATCTGAGGTTTTGATTTGCTCTTTATTTAGGGGGCATGGGTAGATTAAAAAAAATAAATTCAAAAAGCATTCTCAAGTTTATATTGTCTACTGTAGGTAAAATATACTGATTCATTACAGCAAGTATGTGCAACACAGGTAACTTACACCTTTAAATGTCTCATACACAGTAAGTAAATGACAGGTCTAAAATGTACTGTTCTTACAGTAACTTGTTTCTATTATTATTTTACAATATTTTGTAACCTTTATAATATTACAATAATATTACACTCTCTAAACAGCTGAAATCTTCAGACACTAAGATCTAATGATGTGGATTGCTCCCATGCTTGATAGGACTCAGGAAACAATTATGGTTCCCTAGGTTACTTTATTTTTTTTTAATAAGACTTAAAAAAACAAACCAAAAAAAACCAACAAAACAAACAGGTTATACTCTGAATTCTCTGGCTATTACAGTATCTATATTATTTTGGGCTTTTCTCTGTTCAAACATTTATTTGTATTTCATATTAGTTTTAAAAGATCATACCATTTCTAAGGCAGGATTGCACTGACAGGCATGATAAAAATTATTCCCTTGTGGGTGTGATAAAGTCACCCAAAATAGACAAGAAAAAATAATTTGTTTTTGGCAAAGAAATTAAAGTTTTATAATTACAATTTTTATCTTCCATTTGATTTCCACTGATGAGAAACCCTACAGCTTTATGTATTTTAAAAATAAAGTTTTAATGCCAGGAGACAAAAAAAAAAACAAAACAAAACAAAACAAAACAAAACCCAACCAACCCAGAAGCAACCTGAATGAGAGCATCTGTAGAAGAGGAAGCAGGGATGGAAGTACATGACCATGCTTGCCCAAGGATGAAATTAAAGAAAAATAAACTAAATTCAAGGTAAGATGATACAGTTTAATGGAAGTAGTTCCTAACATTGTTATCCCTAATTTCAAACCCTTCCCAAACATAACAAATCAATCATTAGAAAGCACTGTGCTGCATTTTCCTGGTCTCAAATGTACATGTGAATAAACTATTACAAAATTTGTTGCCAAGGAAACCTCCTCAGATCTGACACATTTCATGAAGGCTGAGATGTGCCCCAACACATGTCGGAGACCTGGCTGTTCCGCTGCTTGTGAAGCGCTGCACAGCTGCCAGACAAGAGAAAACTCAAGACTCCTCCACTGACACTATGTAGCTGGACTATCCAGAATTCATCCTCTGTCAGGAATGCCAACTGATGTTAGTCTATGGCTGGTATCATCAAATATACTTTATTTTTTTATACATCATCCAGACTTTAGATTCAGAGTGCATTATCTTCCAATAATTGCCTGATCCTCCTTCCAGTGACTGAGGTATCCGTTCCCTCACAATCCAATACAAAGCAATTCACATATTGGTTTCATGATACAGTCATTTTTTAGGGCCAGAAGAAGCCATAAGCAGCACACTAACTTGGTGTCCTGTAGTGCAAGAGCCATGCAGTTTATCCCAGTGCTACTTCAGAAACCCCTCACTTCAGAGCAAAAGCAAGGATGGAGCTGTACGTGGGGTTGTCTTTAACTGATCGAGGAATAACACTGCAGTCTACAAATCCTTTTACACCTATTAACCACAGTCACACTAGGGAGCCAACCTGTATCAGTTCCCAAGACAAAGTAAAACACAAGCCCCAGAGAAAATCTTTTAAAAAGAAGCCAAATCTAGGACTTGGGTAGATGCCCGCTGCAGTTAATGAAAGCACTACCTGAATAAGCACTGCAAGGTTTAGCCTCATAGCTGTATCACAGGACTTTTGAGATACCACCCACGTGTTCAGTGTGTGGCAAAGACCACACCACAAGCTGGTCCCATCATGTGCAACTCCATCAGCTTGCACATCAGTGAGGAGGAATGAAATGGGGAAGCAGGTAATGGTATGTAATTATTTGCTCCAACTGCCAAAACAGATGCTATAGAACAACATACTCTTTTGTGGTTAAAGGCAAGAAAGCATACATGAGCTGTGGCCAGCAGGGTGAGGAAGGTGATTCTGCCCCTCTACTCTGCTCTGGTGAGACCCCACTTGGAGTGCTGTGTCCAGCTCTGGAGCCCTTAACACAGGAGGGATGAGGGTCTGTTGAAGCAGGTCCAGTGAAGGGCTACAAAGATCATCAGAGGGCTGAAGCACCTCTCTTATGAGGACAGGCTGAGAGACCTGGGCTTGTCCAGCCTGGATAAGAGAAAGCTCTGGTAAGATCTTACTGTGGCCTTCCAGTGTCTGAAAGGAGCCTATAAGAAAGCTGGGGAGGGGCTTTTTACAATAGCCTATAGTGACAGGATGAGGAGTAATGGTTTGAAACGAAGAGAGTAGATTTATACTGTAAATAATGTAAACCACCCTGAGGGTGGTGAGACACTGGAACAGGTCGCCCAGGGAAGTTGTAGATGCTTCATCACTTGATGTGTTCAAAACCAGGCTGGATGGGGCCCTAAGCAACGTGGTCTAGTGGGAAGTGTCCATGCCATGGCACGGGGGTTGGAACTAGATGATCTTTAAGGTCCTTTCCAACACAAACCATTTTCTGATTCTATGAGCTACTCTATTTTGCACCCTTAGATAACTGCAACCTAAACTGTGGTACTACTGGATCCCTGAGTCAGAGATAGTTTTAAATCATTAGCTTGTGAGATGTGATCAAAACAAAACCCCACTAACAGTTCATACTGGAGGTTGGGTTAACAAGCCTCACCTTCAAAAAAAATTGGTCTAGAAAAGCGAAAGTAGAAAAACAGTGCACTAGGTAGGGATGGTGCAACCTTGTTCTTTTCACAATGACATCTGTCAGAGAAGACTCAGGTGAACCAAAACACTGATAAAAGCAATACACATACAGGCTTTAGGACACCACTGTTCAGACTGAGCTAAAACTACCCGGCAGTTTCACAGTGACCAAAATCAAGATTTGCCAAGCAATGGCTGTAAAAGTGACTAGCAGCAGAACCAGAAATGAATTAGTCCAAAACATTCAGTGGCCAGTCATGCCTATTCCCATCAATATTTTTTACTTCTTCCTCTGTTACCCACACACTTGCATTGTTTTTTCCCACTTAACAAATATTGAGCTATTTGTCTCATTCTATTTCAAGCAAGCATAATAATAATTAAGAAAACACTAAGGGAAACATCATGTTACTCATGCTCATCTGAAGTTCCAGTTCCTTCATGTGTGATTAAATCACGCTGCTTTGCAGCATATGCTTCAATAAAGGGGGGGGAAGGCTATTTTTATGTTAATACTGCTTAAGGACAATGGCACTGGTTAGCAAAAAGTGTCCATGCTAAATCCCAAATGTAAATTAGAAAGACATCCAGAATACTGCTGCTTACATGTAATATGCCCATGCCCTGCTGCCAGGGCACTCTGGCCTGTTCTCAGTGCTCCCAAATCTTCACTGAGCTCTTTTAAGGGTGCTCAGCTTAGCAGTCAGGAGGCTACAACCATGCAGGCAGCCACTGCATGTAGAGCTCCCTGCAGATGACAAATCCCATGGCTGAACTGTGAAAACCACAAGGTTAAAATTATCATTAACTGGTAAGACAACCAGTGAGATGTCTCTATATTATTCATGAAGTTATAGTCATGTTCACGTTGGCCAACTGGATTCTTACTAACCATGCTCACCTGTAGGAAAACACTGACATGAAAATGTGCTGGATTTTATGCTGGAAAGTGTTGGTAACACAGGGATGCTTTAGTTACCGCTGAGCAGAGCTTGCACAGAGTCAAGGCCTTTTCTGTTCCTCACACCACCCCACCAGTGAACAGGCTGGGGATGCACAAGAAGTTGGGAGGGGACACAGCTGGGACAGCTGAACCCAACTGAAGAAAGGGATATTCCAGACCATATGATGTCATGCTCAGCCTATAAAGCTGAGGGAAGAAGGAGGAAGGGGGGTATGTTTGGAGTGATGGTGTTTTGTCTTTACAAGTAACCATTATGTGTGCTGGAGCTCTGCTTTCCTGGAGATAGCTGAACACCTGCCTGCTGATGGGAAGTGGTGAAGGAATTCCTTGTTTGGCTTTACTGGCACATGTGTGTCTTGCTTTGTCTATTAAACTGTCTTTATCTCAACCCATGAGTTTTCTCCTTTTGCCCTTCCAATTCTCTCCCCCATCCCACCAGGGAGGAAGAAGTGAGTGGCTGCGTGGGGTTTAGTTGCCATGTGGAGTTAGACTATGACAGGGAACAAAGCCAAAGAGTAGTTCTAAGCAGGCTAGAATCACTGCTGGCATTGCATCCTCTACATGTTCTGGGCAAACACACATCCTTCAGGTGTACTCACTTTACTACCCATCAGCTGTGTTTTTGTGAGGATGCTACACACAGCTTCCACCTCACTGTCTGTGCTGGGTGCCACAACTCCATGCTGACCTCTCTAGTAACACTCCTAGGTCTGTAAAGTTAACTTATTAGTTGGAATAGGCTTTATTAACACTCAATAATTACATTAGCCTTCATCATGTTTACTAATAGCAAACCAATTAAAGTAATGAGAAGATAATTTGCTTCTATAGAGGGGTCAATGACTAAAGATATGATTACGCAAGCCTGAGGCTAGCTCAGAAATACATGAACTGTATTTCATGTCCTCTGGAGTTATAGGTGCTGTATAGATTACACTGTGGTCACTTTCTTAATCTCTTACAAACAATCGCTTTCAATAAGGCTATTTAAATAAACAAATATAAAAGTTTATTGCTTAGCAATATTGATTTACAAACTCTCTGTGGTGACTTGTACTGTCAACCAATGCAACTTCAAAGTGCCTTTGCACTATGTCACTGAGCAAATGTATCCCGGACTCTGCTCTTTTTGTGTCCACAGACTTTTTAACCTCACTACCACCTACTAAGAATCACTCTCTAGAGGCTTGAAGACCATAGATTAGGGCCCTACTCCAATAAAGTGCTTGCTCTTTTGTCTATTCACAAGGGACAGAGAAAACTGAAAAGTTTTGAAAGACTCAAAGAAAAACAACTTGCATAGCTAGTGAAATTTTGATGTGATTTACTGTGCTCATTAATTCCTCATTTTCAAATATGCTTAGAAGCTAGTGGGAACTTCAGTGGAAAATTGCTGATGTTATTACAGAATAAAATTTCTACTGATATCTGTTTCAACTAGAAACAGCCCTAAAACAGTGTCCAGCTGATGTGAAGAGAGAAAAGAATTATCACCTGCTTAAATCACAGAACCACATAATGTTAAGGGTTGGAAGGAACCTTGAAAGGTCATCTAGTCCAACCCCCCTGCCAGAGCAGGACCACCTAGAGCAGGTCACATAGCAATGCATCCAGACCGTTTTTAAACGTCTCCAAAGAAGGAGACTCCACAACCCTTCTGGGCAGTCTGTTCCACTGCTCTGTCACCCTCACGGTGAAGAAGTTTTCCTTTATGTTTCTGCAGAACCTCTTATGCTCCAGCTTGCACCCACTGCCCCTTGTCCTACCATTGGACATAAGAGAGAAGAGCCTGACTCCATCCTCCTGACACTCGCCCTTTATGTAATTATAAACATTAATGAGGTCACCCCTCAGTCTCCTCTTCTTCAAGATAAAGAGACCCAGCTCCTTCAGCCTTTCCTCATAAGGGAGATGTTCCACTCCCTTAATCATCTTTGTGGATCTGTGCTGGACTCTTTCTATCAGTTCCCTGACCTTCTTGAACTGAGGCGCCCAGACCTGGACACAATATTCCAGATGTGGCCTCACCAGGGCAGAGTAGAGGGGGAGGAGAACCTCTCCTGACCTACTAACCACACCCCTTCTATTACATCCCAGGATGTCACTGGCCTTCTTGGCCACAAGGGCACATTGCTCACTCATGGTCATCCTGCTGTCCACTGGTACCCCCAGGTCCCTTTCCCCTATGCAACTCTCTAACAAGTCAGTCCCCAACCTATACTGGTATCCGGAGTTATTCTTTCCCAGATGCAAGACTCTGCACTTGCCCTTGTTATATTTCATTATATTTCTCCCTGCCCAACTCTCCAGGCTGTCTAGATCTCACTGAACGGCAGCACAGCCTGCTGGTGTGTCAGCCACTCCTCCCAGTTTTGCATCATCAGAGAACCTGCTGACTGTGCACCCTGTTCCCTCATCCAGGGTCACTGATGAATATACTGAATAGTACTGGCCCCAGTACTGACCCCTGAGGGACTCCACTAGATACAGACCTCCAACTAGACTCTGTCCCATTGACCACAACTCTCTGACCTCTTTAAACAGTTCACAATCCACCTCACTACCTGATCATCCAGACCACACTTTCTCAGTTTAGCTGCAAGGATGCTGTGGGAGACTGTGTCAAATGCTTTACTGAAATCAAGATAAACCACATCCACTGCACTACCATCATCTATCCACCTGTTTTTTTCTTTATAGAAAGCTATCAAGTTGGTCAAACATGACTTCCCCTTGGTAAAACCATGCTGACTGCTCCTGATAACCCCCTTGTCCTTGATATGCCTAGAGACAGCACCAAGGATAAGCTGTTCCATCACTTTTCTGGGGAGGGAGCTGAGGCTGCCTGGTCTGTAATTACCTGGGTCCTCCTTCTTGTCCTTTTTGAAGATTGGAGTGACATTTGCTTTCTTCCAGTCCTCAGGCACCTCTCCTGTTCTCCATGACTTACTAAAGATTGTGGAGAGTGGTCTAGCAATGACTTCTGCCAGCTCCCTCAGCACTCACAGGTGCATCCCCTTGGGATGTACAAATAAAGTACAACCATGGTAAATATTAACACACGTAACTGTGAGCTGACAGATCATTATTTTTCATTTAATGGGAATGCTCTAGGAGTATGCTACCAAAGTCCTTTTCACCCATTCACCCTTATACAAACAGATTCTACAAAGCCAGGCAGGCAATAGTAGTTGCAGGAGTTTAGCTCTTTGCAGAATTAAACCTATGTTAGTCTACCTACCTCCATTACAAAGGTTTTAATTCATCTGCCTACAAATGGTGGTAGATCACAGCCACTTCAGAAAAACTACACACCCGAATGTACCAAAGAAAAGTCAAACATAAGACAAAAACTTAAATGATGTGGACCAGTGCAAAGAGGCATCCTGATTTGGTTCCAGAGCACCCCTTAAATCCAGAAGGGCTTCCCAAAACATTAGCAATACATCTTTTGAGGAGGAAAACCAATTAATCAATAGCAACAAACTCTTATGTCCGGTTGGATATATGTGCTTTTTGTGAAAGCTGGAGTTAACCTCTTAACCTAGAAGGTCCCAGGCAGGAGACACAAAGCACAGCAGGCAGGCCTGCTGAAGCCATTTATCTTCCAGCAGCACTGAGCCCTGCTAAAATGGGAAGGCCTCTGAGCTTCCTCTCAAGTTTACATGGCCTTGGAGGAGACTCGTGATCTTGTCATGGCTGACCTGACATCAGATTTCTTAGGGCAGGGAAGGGAAGGCTGCATTCAAGTCCAATGCCCACTGTTCCTATGTATTCAGAAGTCCAAAGCTGATGACACCCTGGAGGAGTGCCAAGGAATTACAGCTTTGGTTTGCCCAATCTAGAACAGTGAAGAAATTAATCTACCCTCTTTTCTCATCTGCAGTTATTCTGTAAATTCTAACTTTGTAGAAAACTACATGTCACAGAAGAAGCCAGCACAAGAACTACAGGGACGACAAGCTTCTCTTCTGAGCTAGAAAACAAAATCCCCTAAAAGATCTGACGATTTATTTTTGTGAGATACAGTTTCCTTTCACTTGCAGAGAAACAGATTCAGAGATGCCAGGACATTCCTCACTCTCTTAATCATCTTAATTAGCATTTATAATTTGGTCTTAATTCAAACTCCATCACACAGTAAGAAATTATGTATATCAGTATATTATAAAATGTTAATGAAGCAAATACACAGTGTCAATGAGATAAAGAAATATCTAACTTCAACACAACAGTCTTAATTGTTGACAGACCCTGTATTTATGGGATGCTAGAGGTGCTATTATAAGGAAATCCCACTGCTTCATCTGATTTTCCATGTATTTTCCTGGATTTGATTTGCTTAACAAATTTTTTTTAAATGAGAATCACACAGATTTTGCTTTCACTTTTAAAATATTCTCTTCTTTCTAAATGACACAGGAATCAAGTATCTTATAATTTAAATTGAAATTTTAGTATTTTGATTTATTAAAAGCAAATCATAAATTTAATTGTAAATAAACCCTACTCCAACTCTACAGTGGAGTTGGTACCTACATTAATATAAAACCAAGAAGTCTAATGAAAAAGAAAACTGTAAATGTTAATGCAGATAAATATACTTACAACACCCAACAGCTGATTAGTAGGACTCAGAATTTTGATCTTATCAGGTAAGAATAGAAATGGTTTGGTGATTTTTAAATGTCAGAAAAACCCCACGTTTGTTTAGTTAGTTTCCATTTAAAACCCTGTTTAATGTATCCTGTAGGCACATGTGGTACTTAATGGACTTTAAATCTTGCAAATCAAAAAAGTATGTGGTATCAACTGAGCACTTAACAGCCTCATGCAGTGCAAACTAGAGCACAGTATGAAGAAAACCCTGATAAATCAGGCATGTCAACACACCCAGACAGTATCAAATGAGAGAGGAAACAGCCAAATACCCGCCTTCTTTATCACACTCATTCAAATCAGGGACAATTCTTCCGGGCATTTTACTGATGTGTGCCACTGGCTCAGGACACAGAAGACAGAAAAGAGTCTGAGCCATTATGGACTTTACAGAGTAAAAACAAGACCCTGCATCATTCCCATCAGCAGACTTGAAGCCGTGGGAATGGTGTTACATGTTATAAATGAAAAAACCACTACCAAGAGAGCAAAGGTATCTACTATTTGGGAGCTTTAAATGCTACTCAGAGATAACACAATGCAAACATGCTTCAGGCTGCTCTATAAGTACTGATGGAGCATCACAGAAGTGACAGCAACGTTGTGTAGACATGCCTGAGCTAGCTGCAAACTCACAGCAGAGCCTACAAAACCCACACAAGAAGCAAGGGTGTATCAGACTACCTTATAATGCGAACTGCCATAGTTTGCACTAGAAATAGCAAAAGGTGAACATACCTCAAATGCAAGCATCAAAACCCATGATAATTTAAAGCTGGTCTTTTAACCAAAAGTTTTCTGTTTCCTTGTCAAAAACAAAGAAACAGCAGTATTAATGATGCCCGATTTCCTTCAGATTCTGTCTCTTGTCAGGACTGATTTAGATCGTCGTCTCACTGAAGGTCTTCTCAGTACTGGAGTGTTAATAACTGTCTTCAACTTTGAAGCTTATCCTGCAGCTATCATCTGAATAGGGTGGTTACAAGGCCTCTCCCCTCCACCAGTCACCAACTTTCCAGAGACATAAAAAGCTGTTATGTAAGGCTTATTCTTTCCTCTGCCAATTAAACTGAAATCAAACCAATGGCTGAAAAAAGCCAAATACCCCCCCCCCCCTTTTTTTTTTTCCAAGAAAATACAGGCAAAGAACATCATCAAATAAACTTCATCTTATATGAAAATCACGCTAAAATCTGGCATTGCATGGCTACACAAGCTGTTGGCAGACTATGCTGAAACAAGGGTGTCCCATATGAAAGCTGCCACCTGGGAACACTGAATGAAAGAGAAGAGGGAAGGGATTGACTACAGATTTTCCTCCTCACAGCCAATGAAAAACAAAACAAAGAAATCCTGGACTTGAAGTCAATGGGAGTTTTGACATTGACCTTTCAGAAAACCAAGTTTTCATCCTGGCAAAGTCTCAGCAGAGCTCAGTTTCATCTCTATGTTTGCAGCCTTGCTTGCTGCCTCCCCCAGCTTTAACACAACTTTCAAGCACCAGGAGCACTGCACCTAGAGAAGCTTTGGGATGCTGAGAGCAACTGCATGGTACTGAACATCCAACCAGCTGCCTTTTAGATCTGCAAAGACACAGTTCTCTTATGTTCTTACTACATCATCTTGAAAATTTAAAGTATCAAATATAAGTAATGTAAGGGAAAAAAAAATATATATATATATAGGGGGAGGAGATAAAAAAAACAACCAACAAACAAAAAACAATTAAAACCCAAGCATGCCTATCTTCCTTCACTCATTACCACCTAACTTTGTATCATTTCCAATTCTAAAATCAGTCAGAGAGATCAAGGAAATCTGAGGATGCAAGATAAAGTCAAAGCTGCCACACCACAAACTCTTTTGTCACCTCCTCTGAAATAGGAAGGTCAGTGGCATAGTGATAATTGGTGAAATTACCAGCATACAGAGAGCGCTCCCTGAGCCAGGGCTGAACAGTTGCTCACTTAACACATGCTGGCACTGTTCTTCCCAAAGAGAGATGGACACTCGATCACTAGCAGATGTAGCATCCTCTCCCATGTTTATTGGGCTTTCCCACCCAGGAAAATCCTGGGTGCAGTTTACAGAGCAAGGTTCCTCCACACACTTCTGCTAAACTAAATACAAACTGCACCCAAGCAAAGCAGCAAGATAGGAGAAACAGAGTGAAATATATAAAAACAAAAGTGAAAGGGACTCGCTTTTCCAGCTGAGTCACAAGTTTTTCACACTGAATACAGAAGCACAGATGGTGAAAAGAGAACCGAAAGATTCCAAGACAGCATTTCAAGTTTCTGGAAGTTTGAGCTGGCCCTTCAACAAATAATCTGGAGCTCTAGACAGATCCTCCAGAAAAAAAATGCTGCCTTTTATTTTGGAACTAAACCAAAACATACTTTTCCCCACTTCTTTAAGCAAAAGTAACAACCTCCAGTACAACATCTTATTCATAATGTTGTTTGGGTGCCACACTTGAAATATAGGCCACAGCAAAGGTGTGCACAAAAGCTCCCCCCCCCACACACCCTGTACCACCTTTTATAGTACAAATTGCAGGGAAAAAAATTACATACTTTTTTCCACAAAATTCTACCTTCCAAAGTTAGACTACTCAAGAGATCAGGTTAGTTAAACACCATGGCATTACAAGAACTCTATTTCAAGATTTTGGCAGCCTTCTTTATCTTACTACAACAGACCATGTAAAATCTTACACTCAGTGGGCTATTGAAGGCTCATGACATGTCCCAAAACAGTACTGCTGAGTGGCCCATATATTGACCCAACTAAACAAAACCACTGGTAGCTTTCATTACTGAAAACCTAAATTTTAGGTTTTGTTTCTTACCAGCACCAAATGCCACAATTTCCTCCTCTGCAGACTACCTGGTTAACTCAGGTGTGCCAGAGTACACCTGTCTGATCCCACCCACATCTGCCTACAAAGAGTTGTTAACCCATTCCTGGAATAGTAAGGTGAGCAGCCCCATGGACCATTCATCAGCCTGAGCTTCCGAACAAATGCTGAACCCAGAGCAAAAGCAAGGAGGAACCAAAACCAGAGCCAGGCAGAGGAGCCAGGAGGAATTCTGACTAACACAGGCTCTAGGATCACAAGGCTTCTTCCCACAGGCCAACACCCACTGCTGAACCTTATGCCCAATGCCTTATTCTAGCCCTGAAAAAACAGCAGTGATGCTGTTACTCTCGCAAGCTCAGCCAGCCCCAGCCCCTCTGGGATACAAGCTGCTGAATGAGCACAGGCTGCGCACGGTGCTCTGGGCAGAATGCAGCGTCTCGCTGCGCTCTCATTTCAGGGAAGCAAAAGCATCGCACCCTGGTGGCTGCTGCACGCTCTGAGAAGAGCACAGGCCTGCCTCTCACCTTCGCAGGATATACAGCATGTAAATGCTGCTTTCTCCTTACCTAAATGATACCATGCAGATGTTTTTAATGTAGAAGGTTTTCAGGCTATATGCCTTTGTTTCTGCTTTTGAATCAGGAGTAATATATAAGAAGTAGGATTAAATACTATATAAATTGCATTCATTATTTAGATTCTGATGCTTCTGTGCAGCACTGCTTTATCTTCTGCACAACTTTTGATAAAATATTCCTCTACAGTACTTCGAATAAAGAAATTTTTAGAGACATCTACTGACACAGGCATAAGCAAAGCAGGCTGACTGCTCTTTGTTGTTCTGTGGAAGGATGTAATGGAATGCTGCCGGGAAAAGCAAGGATTCTTCCAACATAGACTGCAACCACTCCAGACCTCCTAGCAGGCTAAATTCAATCTCCCAGCATCAGGGAATGGGATCAGCCAGTGAAGGATGGATGTGCTCAGGAAACTGTTCGATCAAACTTTTTTTCTCCCACCCTTGGCAAATAGGCTAATATATACCAAAAATATTACCATGCTATAATGGAAGAGGTAAGAGATCTGTAACCATCTGTGTCATCACTGCCCACGTTCAAAGCTAGGGAAGGAGACACTAGAGGCATTTACGCACCATGGAGTCATTTGTTGGCAATGCTGTCAGTATCAAATCCTCACAAAAGGATGCACTGTTTTTGACAGAGCAGTTGGTATGCTAGGAGAGTAAACAGGGAACAGAGCTCACTAAGGCTTCTGCCTGGCCTGGCAGTGTCACAGCCCATGTTCCCTGCTATAAAAGATGACATATTCCTTACGCTTTGTATGAGGCAGAAAATGAATGCCTGGAAGCAGATGCCTCCTAACATAAGCCTGAATTAAGCAGCAACAGAAGAAGTCCACCCCAAGTGAATCAAACACAAACATGCACACATACAGAGATTAGCCAAAATACTATTAGCAAGCAGTCACATTTCCCTGTAAATATCCAAACGCTTGTTAATGCATCAACCTTATTCCAATTATCCTGACCATGCTGCTGTCAAAGCAAGCTATGCTTCATCACAGATGTCTTTGACCACAGGATTAGGTCCAGGGAGATGGGTATCATAGAATCACAGAATGCTTTAGGTTGGAAGGGACCTTTAAAGGTCATCTAGTCCAACCTCCCTGCAACAAGCAGGAACAACTTTAACTGAATTAGGTTGCTCAGAGCCCCACTGAAAGTCACTCTGAGTATTTCCAGGAATGGGGCTTCTACCACCTCTCCTGGCAACCAGGTCCAGTGCTTTATCACCCTCATTGTAAAAAATTTCTACTTCATTTCTAGTACTCTCTTTTAATTTAAAAACATTACTCCTTGTCTTGTCACAACAGGCCCTGCTAACAGGATTGTCCCCATCAGGAAGGGTAGAAGAGTGAGAATTTCATTTCACCACTGCTTCTTCTCTCAAGTAAATAATTAATTAAAATTTTAATCTTTCACTGAATACCTGGCATGTTGATCATCTTGGCAAATGACAATTAAGTTAAACATATATGAACAGTGTCACATAACAAGTCTAACTGCTTATTTTTAAGCTTGGAAGAGTCTGAACATTTGAAAACAAAACCCAAGACAGCACACACCCTTTTCATGCACTCAGTCTGCATAGCTGGTAGTAGAAGATGCCACTGAAAAGAGACATTTGAAACTGAAAGACAAAAACAACATCAAACTTCCTATACTCATGTTATTAATGAGAAAAATAGTATATAGCATAATATTGGGTTTTGATTTCTGCTGCAGAAAAGGATGGGAAAAAAGCTCTGTGGATGATATTAATATCAGTACTAAAGAATCAATGCTAGCATGCAAAAAAACACATTTCATAAAAATAAAACAGACGAATCTTAATCTCCCTTAGCAGTCTCTACCTTGAATCAGCAAACTTACACCCATGAGCAACTGGTGTCAAGTAGACAAGCCATGTGCTTTTGCATTTTAATTATGCATATACACACAAAAAGGGAATTTGCCAGGGAGGCAGCAAGACATCTGGATGATAGCAGACAGGGTCTATATACTGTCCAAACTACAAAACCTCATCCCTGCATTTTGACTTCAGGTTTTCAATTACCTTGTTATTGAATACACTGCCAGTAAGCCAAAGACTGCAAGCATTAAAATAACTAACTTCTGTCACAGGTTAAGTCATCAGCAACAGCCTTAAAAACAGGGACTGAAATTCTGATATTCCTGCTGAACTCTGAATCTTCATGACACTGTTCAAAAAAAGTAACTCATGACACAGAGGTACCTGTCACTGTTAGCAAGGCACCTCTACTGCAGACGTCTTTCTGCACACACCCTTTATCTGAGTCCAAAGAGAGCTACAGTGACTAACACAGCCTTCTGAGTTCAAGGGAGTCTCCTGGTCCTTTTTCTGTGGCCACCTGTTGGTAAAATGAGTGTGTAAAACATCATCAAGGCAGATGTACCTATTTAAATGACTCACTATTATAGTATTGCTTCTGTTTCCAGAGCTTTAAAACCCATCATTATTTCTCTCAGGAGGGAAGAAAAGGAAAGGGGGAAAAAAAGTTATTTATTCTTATTGATACCAAATTCTTGCCTCTTGATGCTGGTAACTATTTTTAAGGAATGAACAGTTCAGTCCGGTGTCCGACCACAGTTTTCTGTGCGCACATCTATACAGAAGACACAGGACCAGTGAAGGCGAGGTGCCGCCCGAGGGAGCTCTACCAGAGCAGCAGGGCCCCCGCCACTGAATTTTGACACGAGCTGTAGCAGCCTGGCAGCAGCTGCTCCTACCCTGTGCTACTACAGCGTTTTGAGGGGACGCTCCAACTCCTGCTCCTTTAAACGCTATTTTTAGCTACTGTGGTCTTATTGTTCACGATGAAAAACAAACACGAGAGCCAGAAGAGAAATCCCCTTTCCTTTGGCAAAACTGTGCTAATTACACCATCATTACAGAACGAACTTACTCAAATCACAAAAGGCAAACAGGCATCTCAGCTAACTGTATTTATTGGCCGGGGGGGTGAAACAACAGTCTGGCTGATTTTGTAACAATGATAAAGATTTAATTCCCTTGGTATGTGAATCAGTATAGTCCATTACATTAAAGGAATAACCCTAACTTAACCAATGAAATAATCTCCTCCTGTAATCTCTTAATATACACATTCTACTACCAAACTTGATTTCTGAGCAATATGTCTGTGTATCAAACTAGCAGTGAAATTGAAAGCTTCCTTTTTTTCCATATTAAAAAAAAAAAAAAAAAAATTCATTCAAAGAAACTACAAGTAAGGCATCCAGATTTAAAACTGTTTCCAGTAGTCATCACACCAACAAAACTAAGCATGATTTAAAAAAACATCTAAATGAATACATATGAAGCGTATTTATAGCATTTTATTATTACTTAGAGAATGGGAAACTAGTAGTTGATTTTTTACAATAATTTTCAGATTGTACAGTAAACGTAAGCCACAGGGAAAGCAATGTTACCCTTCTAAAATCTAGTAGCCTGGGACGGAACACCAGCACATTAATCATCACAACTTGGGGTGGAAGGCATCAGGAGAAAAAGAAAGAATATGAAATCTGCATTTGTACAAACTGGAAAAATAGGAATAATTATCTTGCAGGAACAAAATCAATAAAAATAAAAGACACAGACAAAAAGAGAGGAAAGAGACAGACATACAGGCCACCAAATCCATCCTCCCTTGTTGATTGCTAGCAAGAGGGCATGCTTAAAAAGAAGGGTAGAGTACTACAAAGCTGAAAAAATGGTAAAAGGATGGACAAGCCTAAATCCAGCTGGGAAACAAGGAAGAGGAAATACATTCCTCCTTCTGAAAATGTTCATGATTTTACATTATACGTTACTACTGAACCAGTCACTCATCACATTTTGCTTCTATTAATTACCTGTGTTCTGATAAGGAGCAATATTTACACTTTCAGCCAAATTTGTAGCCATTGATAATATGTAGGCAAGCTATCTGTTTTTGTAACATGGAAACTGAGAAAGAGTAGGAAGCAAGTGCTCCCTCCCTCCAAAAGTCAACAGCAGGGCTGCCTGATACATGAACTGATGTATGATTTCTTTTGTGTATATTTTTTGGGGGGATTTTGGGGGGTTTTTGTGTGTTTTTTGGGTTTGGTTGATTGGTTGGTTTTTGGGGTTTTGTTTGTTTGTTTTGGGGTTTTTTTTTTGTTATTGTTGGGTTGGGGTTTTTTTGGGCGGGGTGGTGCCTTTTTTTTTGTGGGTTCTTTTTGCTGTTTTCTTTTTGTTTGTTTGTGGTTTTGTTTGTTTCATTTGGTTTTGGTTTTAATTATTTTTATTTTTGATACATCATTTTTCTGTGTTTGTCCACACAGGGGATTAAGAGCTGGGGTTTTCTGAACCTATCTTCCTACAAATATTTTCATTACCTAATACTAAGCAATCCGTCACTCTGCCACTTGGCCTTCAGTTTAAAACAACATACTTTAATGTTTTTAATTATTTCTTAAGAGTGGATGCTACACTCTATACAGACTTAACTGAAGGCTGTTTAAAAGTGCCTGAAGAGTCTGTCTCTCTGATGAAGAGTCTGCAGAGAAACCTAGTACTACCAGATACCCAGTGCATCCTTTTTTTTCACTAATCCAGTGAAAGCTAATCTTCAGTATCACAAGGAAGCCATTGTCTGGAGGAAAAAAAAAAAAAAAAAGACTACTGTCTCTACTCCTGTTGCATATACAATAACTATTCTACAGTACTGCATTTTGGAGCAAGAAAGAAAAGCAGAAGCAGGTTTTTTTACAGTCAATATAATGGGATTATGCATCATGGGGCACGTCAATCTCATGCTGCTGAGAAACCAATTGCTGAAATTAAAAAAAGACTCTTGAAGAATATTTGACTTCCTGACTGTTTATTACTATGTTTTTAGACATCACTCACCAACTGAAAAATGATTAATATTGCATCAGTCATTCTACGGTGAGATTCAGATCCTGAAGCTGTGGTTGTTTTCCTTTACATTAATTTACTCATATCTGTTTTCATTCTTTACTATATATCCTGAACTCATTTTCTCTCCTGTTGTAGATAGCCAGACATCCTGTCAGTGCCAATGGTTGAACTGAAGTAAATCGGCATCATAATTTGTCATGGTTTCTCATGATTTCTCCATCTGATGCCAACTACTACCACTGAAAACTAACAGAATGCTGAAGTTTGAGCACGAGCTTCAAAACAGAGGCAGAAACCATGCACATTAATACTTTTCTGCTACCCTAAAACTAACTGCTATTTCCCACTCCACTATTCAACCTTGCATGCAACAAAACTTTAAAAATTGCACTAGCAGAGGAGCTGAAAGATGGATTAATAGAAGAGATCCGACATCTGTCCAAGCCTAGAAGTTAATGTTCTCACCAGCTACAGCAGTGGTGCAGATCACTTTCTGACACACTCAAATGCAAAATTAGTTTATTCTTGAGTCAGGTCTGCAGCTTGAAGACTGAAGAACCCTGCTGGCATGTTGCAGTGTTAGTTCAAAACGGCAGCAATTGGTTTTTAATAGCAACAGCCAGACTTCTTTTTGCTACTGGATTGCAAGTTTGCCAAGAAAGCACATAACAGGTGAAGAACATGCCAAGTCCCCAAGAACATCATATGCTAAAACAAGGATTCCCAGATCGCAGTGAGATAGTGGATGAACTATTACTGAGAGCCAAAATGAAATCCCACTGAAGTACATTTTTAATATATTTTATATTATTATAAATTTATTCTAGAAAAGCCACTGACAGTCTGCCACAGACAGAGCAACCTTGGCCCTATGAGTCTGATTTAATTCATGGAAGCAAGCTCCATATTCCCTTCCATTACCAGTCTGGGCACAAACTAAATACAGAACTCTACCACTTTAGAAATGCCCCCAAAGTTTGGGTCTCCATATAAAGTTTACAGTACTCAGTGGTCATATTCTCCAAGATAATCTGTACTTCTGTATTTTATGACAAAAATCTGACATTAAGATAGGACAGACAACTCAGTATCAGACATGACTGAACAGCTGTCACAAAACACACGTTTATTTTTTCTCAAACCAAAAAAAAAAAAGTTAATGAAACAGTATTTGTTTATGTTGTCTCATAAAAAGATTCAAATCCAAAAAGTAAAATGCCTAACTTTTCATAGCAGTCTCAGCAAGAGACACTGGACAAAAATTATCCCCTCAGTTTCATGGCAGTGGATGGTCTCCCATGCTAGCTACCTGTGTGCTTTCACCTCTGGTCAAATCAAGACTGACAAATGAAACCTTCTGTAAAATCTCTTCTTTCAATTACCCTTTTCAGTCAAACTGAAATCCCACATACTTTGAGGATCTAAGACATACAAACCACATGAGTCATTATTATAAGTGGCAGCCGGCTTTTGAACACCTCCCTTTGTATCCTCACCACTGTATTTCAGCACAAACCTATAAGGTTAGCATCTGTACCTACCTGTCTGCCAGGGGAACTCATACAAAAAGCAGTATAAATCTGAAAGCTGAAGATCACAAGTGAATTGTGGGTGAAAAAGTAGAAGGACAGATTTCCTTCTCTTGTTATCTCAGCTATATCACTATACATGCTTCTTCAACTATAAAATCCAGACAGTTAGGCCACCTTTCTTTTCTAAAATTACCCATATGAGGTGGTATATTTATGCCACTTTCTCTGGAACAGTATTTTTATTTTCAGGTAGCTACAGTACACCATGTGATCCATCTGGGGAGAGTTCTTCCTGAAATCACTTCATCAAATAGCACTCCAAATAATTTGAACTGCTAAGTATCATGCCTCCTGCATTCATTCTCTCAGGGCAATGAAAGAGAAGCCATTTCTGCAGCAGGACGGGAGCCCTGCTTTGTTTTCCTTCATCTTGGATTTATATTCATAGATGATCATCTATGAGTCTTTAGTAGATAAATCACAACAGCTTCTCTGTCTACAGTCACCAAGGATATGAAAGGGAAATGACTGGTCAAAAAGGAAAAAAAAAAAAAAAAAAAAAAAAAAAAAAAAGGGAAAAAAAAGAAAAATTGAATCCTTTCTCAGAGCCAAACCTCAGTTTACACAGCATGAAGCAATCACTTCACAAGCTGGCTTCTCTTCTGGGCAGGTTTCATGGGATCACAATGCCACAGAAATGCACAGGATCTGCCTTATTTATGCCTGGTTCCTTTCGAAGCCTACTCACACCCTCCCCTCTGAAGTGGGTTTATACATGGCAACACCTGTGTTATCTTAGAAACACTTTGGCCAAGAATAATCCTGCACACAGGAGCAGACTCTTTTACACCTGCATGCTGAGCACAGAGGGGCACATAACCTGGCCAAGTGGTTTGGAGTCAGCACTAACAGGCTTCCCTATAAAGCAATGGAATCAAAGCTGTAACTTGGCAGGGTGCGACATACCAAAAACTCAGCTCGGTGAAAAAGTGGGATGGAGGCCTGAGAGGTGGGTGTAGCCGGCTGGAGAAACACAATGGACAAGGCAGACTTGAAAGGGTGTGAAATGTGTTGTGGGGAGCAGGGGAAGAGAAGAACTGCTACATCATACAGGATCTGTGTTTTAAAAACACAGTGGAATGGGTACACCATTGAGACACCTCTAAGGACAGAACATGTGCAGAGGCTTTCACACCAGAGGTTTGTGACATCTTTTAATTAGCGTTTAATACATTTCCTCCTCACCAAGGCCCATCGGGCCTCCTTGCTCTTTGTCCTATGCTGCAGAAACATGAACAGAACTCAGATAATTTAGAGGTGGCATAAAACCTCAACTTCTTCACTTCAGTCTTCAACACCTCCATTCACACAAGTTAAAAAACACAATGATTTTGTCTGAATGCTTACAATTTCCTAACAGCTGAACTGGTTGGAAAAAACTGCGATTTCCAACAGCAAAAATCATCACCTTTGCTCATCCATTACAGATGCCTACAGCATGATCAGGGTCTAGGACAATACTATAATGAAAGGAATAAATAAACCGAAAGACACGCCCAGTCCGAGTGCCTGTTCTTCCTTTCTGATAGCAGTGGTGGACTGGAGTGAATTTTGATGACTGTTGTATTTTAATATAACTCTGCAATCTCAGAACTGTGTAACAAAACTGGATCACCTGCACCCCATCCAGATGCAATGCAGGCACAACAGGTTCTCCGTTCAGGACCTGGGTTGACAGAGATTGGCCATCTGCTGTTGTGCCTGTGTTTGCAGAATTTACCTGTCCCAGGGACATGAATTGACTCCTTTTCTGAGTCAAGCCCTTGTGTAACAATTCTAAGTTCCAAAGAAGTTTTCCAAAAATATATTAGACTGTATGCTAGGGGAAAATACTTCCCATTGCAAACACAATGCAAAAGGTTTGCTGAAAAAAATGATTGGTATATAAAATGTTTAGATGTACAAATAAAGTTTTTCAGGGGGCTGCTCTAACTTGTACCTGAGGTATTTTAGCTTCTGCAGCTGCTCAGGAACTAGAATAAGGATAAAGGTGGTATCAAACCACACATTCACTATGACTTCTGTGCTGCTTCTCTCCCAGAAGCAGCACTACTAAAGCAGCCCCTGGGTCTTTACATAGAGTTCCACAGACAGACTTTACTTCGATCAGCTGCTTCCAAGGAGGAGTCTGTTTTAACCATGATTATAAAGGATATAAAATTTGACAGAATATGGATGAATACACCTGGGTAAACAGTTTAATTCCAAATGCAGTTTAAGCTCGTGCCTGTGTGATCTTAGGAAGTCTGTTCCGCAGGCTCCTTAACTAACCTCGCTGGCTCCTACACACAACCCAACAACAGGGTTGAAGACCAAAGCCTCAGGCTGAAGAGCCACACCTTCCAGGCTAGCTCCCACAATCTCCAGAGATGTTTAATTGTGATATATTATAAACACTTTCTCTGCATTAATAGTTATTTTAATGACTATATAGAACCATAGAATAGTTCAGGTTGGAAGGTACCTTTAAAGGTCCAAATCCCCCTGCAGTGAGAAGGGACATCTTCAACTAGATCAGGTTGCTCAGAGAACTATCCAACCTGACCTTGAATGTTTCCAGGAATGAGGTATCTGCCACCTCCCTGGGCAACCTGGTCCAGTGCTTCACTACCCTCATTGCAAAAAATTTCTTCCTTTTATCTAGTCTAAATCTACCTTATTTTAGTTTAAAAACATCACCCCTTATCCTGTCTCAACAGGCCTTGCTAAGAAGACTGTCCCCATCTTTCTTACAGGCCACCCCGAAGTACTGAAAGGCCACAGTAAGGTATCCCTGGAGCCTTCTCTTCTCCAGGCTGAATGATCTCAGCTCTCTCATCCTTTCTTCACAGGGCAGGTATTCCAGACCGCTGACCATTTTCATGGCCCTCCCCTGGACCTGCTCCAACAGTATAGTTTATATTATGCTGTATTGAAGGTTAACATCACTTAAAAGCCAGTGACTATTGTCTCTCAGATCACCAATTTAGACTGAAACACTCCTGATTTATTAGCAAAGAGTGAAGCTTTTAGTTGGTTTCTTCCCTATACATGCAATGGAGAGCTCTCTGATACAGAATTACATGGGTACGACCCAGAGCTTTACAGATGATTCATAATGTTGTTATCATACATTATCCATTAAATTAGGAAGCACTATAAAATGACACATGCTGGTACAAACAAGCTGAGCAGAATTTGACCAAATGGGTCCCCAATATCTAAATCTTGTTTATGAAGAAAGTATAATTGTTCGAGAAATGTTAACACCTTAACACACTGGAGATGTGCTGCCTTCAGGAAAGTGAGCAGAATCAAATGAAATTCTGCAATACAGAGTCTCACATGCAGAGACCATGCAGTGTATTCTCATACTTAGACCTGATATTAAACACTGAAAATAAAGAAGACACTACCCAAAGCTTCAATATTAACATGCCAGGTACAAGACAGCAGAAACAAAGCAATGCAACAATGAGTATCTGAATAACTACAGGATTTTACCGACAGTAATGCAAAGTCTAATTTTTGTTTTGGCTTAAAGCATAGCAGTGAGTACGTACTGTGTGGAACTGTCATCTAGAAAAATACTGAAAGATGAAAGTATACAGAGTGAACTGAACTGGCTAACCTGCACAACTACACAGAAACAGCCTAACTGCTCTCTGAATGTTAATATCGCCCTGAAGAATCTTCCTTGTTAGTGCCAAGGGCTCATGGTAAACTGCTGTATGGGGAAGACACTATGTTCTTTCAAAAAAGTATTAGTTTACATTAAAAACAGTAACAACAAGAAAAAAACAAACAAACAAACCCCCAAAACAACCAACCAACCAACCAACCAAACAAAAAAAACAAAAAAAACAAAAAGAAAGAAAGAAAGAACAAAAAAAAAAAAAAAAAAAAGAAAAAC
>JANIJG010023063.1:0-22192 GCA_024611175.1 Megaceryle torquata
ATATATATTAAAAAAATTAGAAAAAAAAGTGCTGTGTGGCATGCAACTTGCCTCCAGTTTTCTCAGCATTTCATATTCTCCTTTCTGCTTTTTCTCAGTACCCACATCCTTCCAGAAGGAAGCAAAACATTTATTTAACTGAAATACATTTTTTATTTCTGCCTATAACTTTCTTCATGTCTATTATACTTCACAGGAGAACAATTCTACCCCAACTCAACTTTACTCCTGGCTTTAAAAATGCTTCAGAGACTGACTCACTTGTACTTCCAAGTTGGATACAGTGCAAGAAAAGAAAATGTATCAAGGGACCTCCACAGCTATAAAAGACAGTTCAAGGAGTAAAAACCAGTTCCAGCACAGTCTTCAACAGTACCATGATAACATGACAAAACTCTAAATCCTCCTGTATACTTTGCAACCTTATTGATAACACTTCTCCAAACCCATTTAATTTAAAAGAAGGCTGACAGTGGTGGTTTAAATGCCAGAGAGGTCTGTGAGGAAAGGCACACATAGCTCTCAATGCAGAGTACTATTAAAATAAAGGAAGGGATCAGAATCAGTTAATCAGAAATCTTAGAATTGTTTACATTTATCACATATGTCACCTGGAAATCTTCCTTGCTTTCCTCTTTCTCCATAGGTCTCACTTCTTGATGTTCTACATTAGTTCAGTTTTGTTTGATATTTCTGCATACACCACTTCTGTTCATGTTAGTCCAGGAAGTCTTAGAAAGATCAGTTACAAATTGTGAGCAAAATACCTGCAGGCAAATAACTTTGTCCCCAGGCTGTGCGGAGCTATCTGGGGAGTAATCTCCATCGAGCAGAGTCTGCTGCCTTCCTCGTGTCTTGCCCACAGCCACTGGATTGATTGCTTCTAAGTGTGAGGGGTTAGGCAGCAAGGTGATGTGCACGGGCCTGTGGGAACCGAAGTCGAGATCCACAGAAGATGTCAGATGGGAGAGAACATCCCCAATGGCTGCTGAATTCTCTGGAAACTCACTCAAACCACGCATCTTACGGAACATGAGCTGCATGGAAACAAATTTGGTTAAAACCTCTTTCCAGTTCACTGGCACACTGAAACAAAACCATTTACAGAACTGTAAGTTTTCCTACTTGTGGAATTGCAAGGATGCTTCTGATAACAACACATGAAATCCTTCATTAGAGTTCTTTGAACAGTCACCCGCAGACATTTGGCTGAAGTGCTGACAGAAGGGGAAAACACTCTCACACAAGTAACTTTCCTATTGCTCCAGCATTTGCAACATGACAAACTGTGGGGGTTTTATTTTATTGCAAATAAACCTGACATAGAGATTATAAATCTCTTACCTCAGGTGGAAGCTGAAGTAAACCCGTGAGAAGATTAAGCCTTCCACGATGAGGCATTCCAAGAATGATATCGGTCACACCGCTGTACGCACACATCTTGAACAACTCATGGAAGAAACCCATCATACTCTCTGCTCCTTCACCACCATACCGCTTCACCGTGGCAAACTTTGTGGCTAAGAAGTGATCAAACTCCTATTAAAACCAGGAGAATTTCAGTATTAGTCCATTTTAAGCAGCATTTTTCTGTTCATAAAATTGACGTAAAATTTATGTTTGTACCTTTAAGGCACACAAACCTAGGCATGCCCCTTGAAAGTCTCAGCTCATTCTCCACCCGCACAGTGTAAGTCCAGAAGCTATGATGATTACAAGAAATAAGCTCTTATCTCCTCTTAAACGGGAGGACCAAAACTCTCTCTGTCTAAAGTGGAAGGAGATGCATGAAGAAATGTAACAGCAGAGAAAATTTACAAATTCCTTGATAATTTACTTATTTTAGATGGAAATTAAAGAATGGTGGTCTTTTACATTACTAACCTTAACTATCCTGAGATGCAAAGTGCTAGAGAAGCACTTTCATAATTTCATTTTGATTACTATTTGACACAGTCCTTAATAAATTGGTAGAATAATGCTCGAGAGAAGAAAAATAAACAAATTTATATTTACTTCATTTCCCTTTCACACCTCTCACTTCATTCATCTAATCCTAGACAGCTCCCACAAGTGACAAAGTTTTGGAAACACTGGAAGCATCTGTAGTTGTTTGTGACTGAAGACTGAAAATAAACGAAGCCTGTAACTGAGAAGGGAAGACTGAGCCACGGCCAAAGATCTGAGTCAACTGCTGAACATCTTCTGCTTAAGCAACATTTAGTTCTAAGGAATAATGTATACAAAATTAATCACACCTAGAAGTAGTTTTTCCTGACAGGGTTGAATTCTGCACTCTTAAGCATAGCTCTGGTCATACTGAAATCAAAATAGGGTACATCAGGGTCCAGATTTCAATCCCCTGTGTCACCGTCAAATTCCTCTAACTGCCAAAGAGGCAAGAAAAACACAAAATCTGCCATTTTCTTCTGTGTAGTCATTGATATATATATATACTACATTTAACACTCAACTTGGAAAACTGGCAACAGGGACAGCTTCACAGATCCTGCTCTGCTACCCTTCTATTTTTAAGGTTAGCATGGAGAGAAGAGGAGAAAAAAATAGATTTTTTTTCTCAGTATAGAAGTATTGGAATACATTCTCTCTATACGTTTTGCATGTACATAAATCTTTCACTTCTTTACAAAATGCATTGAAAAAAAGGTTCCTTTGCTGAAAAGCAGCAAATTTACCAGTGCTATATGGCTAATACCTCAGTCTAACTCTGCTTCTCCCAAAACCTTGAGAGACATCATACTTCAAAGTTAGTAAACCAGATCAGCGTGAAGGTGAAAGCAAATACAGACCAGCACAAAATTTCATAGAGCTCTGCCCGATCCTGCAGTCCATCAGTAGCACTGAATATAAGCCTCAGAGAACCTCACTTTTGAAGAGTGATTACTCACAGATTTGTAGGGTCATTATTTTTGTCTCCAGATAATACAGAATGTATTTTACAAGAACACCTATTACACACAGTCTAAGTTCTAATTAATTCTAAAACCCTTTTGAGTTTGGAATTGGCTGGGAATATTTTCCTAGAAATAATTTCCCAAGCAATCAATGCAAATCAAAAGGTATCACTACTCATTTCAGTAATGGCTGCTAAGTAAATTCAGCAATGACCTCCAGTGAGATTCCTGCATCAGTGTATTGCACTTTTTCAGGCAAAACCTTGTATTTCTTCCTCTTGCACACTGCCAAAGCTTTGCAGGATAGTGATTGTTCTTTTTCTGCATGAATAATGTCTGGAGGAGTAAAGGATTTGTGACAGACTCCATGACTGTATTACAATCCAACAATAGTGAACAAGGTACCTGCGACTCCAACATCAGTTTGCACAGGTGCTTTTTCTCTTCAGGTGTAAATGCTTCTTGTTTCAGCTCTTCAAACCTTTTAGCAAACCATTCTCTCTCCTCCAAAGTTGGAAGCTGGCTTGTTTCTATGGAAATATGCCCACAGTATATATGGTCAAGGTAAGCCAACACATCCTCTAACGAAGCCTCTTCTTTTCCCATGTTCAGAAGCCCTGGGGGGAAACAAATGTTATTAACCACTTTGGTGGAGGAGGTGGAAGCAGCAAGACCTAAACCATCTTCCTGCAATTACATTAACATTTTGAGAATACAAATTCATGTTTCGTCTTTTCCTTCGTTTAAAAGACAAAACTCAAGAACATTTTTTACAAGCACGCTTCATTGTTACTAACATGATCATTTCATGCTTATTTGTAAGGTGCTCAAAATGCCTTTCTGAAAGAGTTTACCATGAATTACACAAAGTCACTGTTGTTGGGACTCAGTAGAGCACTCAGTATGTTGTGGCTCACAGAGAGGAGCTCTGAGCCCAGCTGCATCACAAGCAAATAAACACCTGTTTTGCAGATGGTGAAACTAATGCACAGAGAGAGACCCTCCTTTGTTTAAGGCCACAGCAAGAGTCTAAGAGATCCAAGAAAAGCCAAGTCATGACTTCTGTCCCAGTGTTCTGGCAGCTTCAATACAGTGTTAAATATTACGGTAAATCATAGAATGTTACAGCAGTGCAAGAAATTAATGTAGAAGCTCAGCAGTTGTAAGAACAAGTAAAAATCTTGGATTTCCAAAGATGCTAGAAGTCATTAGTGTCATTATATGACACTTTCTGCAACAAGCATAGTAGCAGGCTGAAGTTAACAACTTTCCATCCAACATTTCATTACTGATTGAACTGCTGTTCAATATTTGGCTCTTCTGCAGCAGACACAGCCTCTCACTAAATCACTCATGAAGACACTTTGCTGTGATAAGGCTGCAGACTTACCTGTAGTAATGAGAGGCCCTTGAAGAATTTCAGCCAGCTCTTGGATTTCAGGTACCACATTCATAACAGCTTGGCCAGCAAACAGTGGGTTTATTTTGGCTGCTTTGTGGCCGTGTTCAGCGTATGCGGTTATTAGACGAGCGAGAGCATGGTCAACTAAAAAAGAAAGCAGAATATGAATGCACATGTGCTCATATTTAATCCATTTACAGCATCAACACAGGAGTATTCTGTCCATTGATAAACATCACTGCTCTGGCTGGAAAGATAATTTTTCTGGCAGTTGTTTTCACCACATCAACCCAAAACAGCTCCCATCATCAAACTCCTAAAATTTCTCACTCATCAAATTTTCAACCTCACTCCAGATTTCCCCCATGGCTCCCCTCACACTTAGGCTCCTATAAATACATCCAAAGCTGTTCCATTTTGCTTCGAATCTCATTACAACAACAGATACGTTCAACTCGAGAATGGCACAGTTCCAGTGGGTAAAAGTTTTAATTCCTCAGTCCACTTAAATCATACCACTTGTGCTTCCCTGCTCCTTGCTGCAATGACAGGAAGATAAGGTCTTGACAATAATTCAGGTCCCACAACTCCAAAAACTGCTTGTGTCTGCAGGAGCCACCAGCACGTGCACAGGCTGAGCTAGACATACTAACAATTCCAATACGTGAAGATGTTTCTCAACAGACACCAGCAACACACTGCTGCAGATATTTTGAATCGAGGTCAGAAAAATTATCAGTATAAACAAAGTCTGACCAGCAGGAAGGTCATGCACACAACATACTGTCATTGAGCGTACACCACAGACCAAGTAGATAAGCTGTAAACCAGTAAAATATACTGAAACAGAAAGCTGCTACAAACCCATGATATAAACCAGTTTATAAATACATTTCTAATGTAGGCTTTTTTTTTTCTCTGACAAAGATACAGCGCAGATAGTAATCAGGTCTGAAGAATTTCTTTTTCCAAAACAGTGTAATTTCTAAGACCATTTCTTTATTTTAGGTAATTATAGAAAGAAAATGGCTGAAGCTTGAAGAAACCTCTTAGACCAATCCCTCTGGTATAAGCAGGTGATTGCCTCTCTGGCATTTCAGATTTCATCCTAACCAAAACAGACCTTTTTCTCTAACTGATTCTACAACAGAACATAACGCTTACATGTCCCACAACACTCTCAGCAAGACAGACATTTAAAAGCAATTTTAAAATCACAGAATGGCGGGGGTTGGAAGGGACCTCTGGAGATCATTGAGTTGAACTCCCCCGACAAAGTAGATTCACCAGGGGGAGGTTGCACAGGATCACGTCCAGGTGGGGTTTGAAAGACTCTAGAGGGGACTCCGCAGCCTCTCTGGGCAGCCTGTTCCAGGCTCTGTCTGTGTGTTAACACAGGGACAACACTCCCACCCCAGAGTTTTCTGCTTGAAATTGTTTTTTTGCACTATAAAACCGAGGTGAAAGCATCACAATCATTGCTACAGGAGAGAGTTATCTGTACTCTGCCAGTTCAAGCACAGTGATATAAATAAAAAGAAAATCGCAGGCACGTGGCACAGGTACTTTTCTGAGGAGCAGAACTCGACAAGAGCACATCGCTCAAGCAACTCCAGCAGTCGAAGCACTCATAGCCGCTTCAGCCTGGGGAGCTGGGCAGGCTGCTCGGGGAGCCGAGGCGAAGGACGCGGCGCAGCGGAGCTGCCCCGCTCTCAGCCCCCGCTAAGCAGGGAGGGCGAGCTCTGCCCCACGGAGAGTGGAAAAAACGCCAGGAGCCCCGACAAGACGCGCCGGTTCCGGACGACGAGAAGCAAAACATAAAGCGCCTCTCACATCGACGCTTGGACGCCCTCGGACTTTGGGCTCCTCAGCGCTCGTGGGGCCGCCGCCTCCCCGGGGGGAGCCCGGGGCTGCCGAGGGGAGCCGGAGTCTCCGCGGAAGGACCCGGCCTGTTTCCCGAGCCGCGGCGGGACGAGCAGCCCCCCGCCCCTGGAGCAGCCCCCGCCGTCCTGCCCTCAGCTCAGCGCAGCCCCGGGCAGGAGGGGGTGCGGGGGTGGGGTGGTGGTGTCCGACCTGCCTTGCCGCTCGTCCCGGCGCCGCGCAGCTCCGCCGTTCGCCCGCTCGCCGCCTTACGGGGCTTGTAGCCGTAGACGCCCCGCTCGGTACGATACCAGCGCCGCAGGCCGCCCCGCCACAGCGCGCAGCGAACAGCGCTCCCCGCCGCCGCCATGGCCGCCGCGCTGCCGCCCGCCAACCGCCGGCCCCGCCGACGCCACCGCCCCCGCCGACGCCCCCAGGAGGGGTGGGGCCGCCGCTTCCCGCCCTGCTCCGAGGGGTGAGGCGGCCTTGGAGGGCTGGCGGACGTGGGGATCTCGCCAGGGGCTCGGCCCTGTGTCCATCCCTTAACGCTGAGTGTCTAGGGCTCCTTCTCTGAGCCTTTCAGCCATTTCAGGATATTCCAGTGTCCTGTTGGTCCCTATGAAAAGGCTGCCTAATTTTCCTATCAATGTCTCTCCTGAAACATATCAAAGCTTAATTTTGGTTTTTGGTTTGCTGGTCTGTGGTTAGACTGGGAAAAGACCTAGTAACCTCATCACCTCTGGAAAACTACCCAAGAAGGCATGAGTTAGCACAGAATCGTAGTGTACCAGGTTGGAAGAGACCTCAAGGATCATCTGGTCCAACTGTTCTTGGAAAAGCACAGTCTAGTCAACAGGGCCCTGCACCCTGTCCAGATGAATCTTAAAAGTGTCCAATGTTGAGAACTTCACCACATCCCGGGGGAGATTATTCCAATGGCCACTTGTTCTTGTGAAACATTTTCTTCTTGTGTCTAATCAGAATTTCTCCAGGAGTAACCTGTACCCATTAACCCTTGTCTTACATGCAGCTCTGTATAATATAGGGAGTCTCCCATCATTGGTTTTAACGGGGAAATCAAGGGGTATTTTTTCTTCCAGTCAAACTGTGGTTACATGCTTCTGGAACAGGTGGAACTGGGTTTTGGAAGTGAATCAGTTATGACACCAGCATTGGGCAGGGTTTTTATGATATTCACAGTTATTGTAGAGGGGCCACTTGTGTTCCTTGGGGCCTGTATAGTTGGTTTTATGCAAATTTATAAAAGCCAGTTTGTAAGAAAAATAAAAGTGAATGACCTTTATTAATGCTGCAAAGAAGGCAAAAGGATACAGCTGTAGAAGGACAGTTGACATGCGGCCAACTGAGTAAAATGTAGTAGAAAAGTGGCTTTGAATATTGATTTTTTTCAATATATATTAGAACAAATGAACCCTGAAAATAACATTGCAACATTGCATGATTTTGTGGAGTTGACAGTAGAGAGGCAGAAACAGTTGGCATAGTTAAATATTTCCATTTTATGCTTGGGGAAAAAGACAAATGTTGCAGGTAGATCACACGATGATGAAATACTTTTCCACAGCTGTTAAGCAAATATCAGTCAAACAGCAGATAGCAATGTGGTTAGGCTTTAAAGCAGAAAGTTTGTTGCATAATTCCTAATTAGCACTGGTAGGAATAAATTTGAACATTAAAAATATTCCAAAAAAGGACTGAATGAGACAGTTCATTCACACAATGTGGATCTTGGAAATTGGAATATTTGTTTATATAGGTTCACTTACCATTTTAATCAACTCTAAGCATGGGCTTATGGAATACACATCTTGTCAACTCGTTGGGTTATTTTGGTGAGTCAGAATTCAGTTAATAAAGATTTAAAGCACTTTGCAGACTTCTGCCAGCACAACCGTCTTGCGTAGGACATGATTACACATGACAAAAGCCTTGCTGTAACTATATCTAGGTCAATAAAAGTTTTATTGACTTTGGTTCATGTCTAAATGTGAGAGAGTGGTACGCGTGCCAGCAGAAACGCCGCTGCCAAGACCATATGCTCTGGCTCTGCAGAGGGGACGGACTCTTCTGGCCTGACTCTTCTAGCACAGAGAGCCTGTCCTACAGAAGCCTCCTGTGTGAGGCTGATTCAGTACTACCTGATTTTCTGGCTAAGAAATGTAGCAATGCTTCAAAATCAAGGTTGCATGTACTAAATAGTATGTGGCTGACTACCTGGTGGATCTAAACTTGCAATATTTTCAATAGGAAAATTATCATCATCTCGAGTATTTCTAAAGGGATTATTGTCCTTGCCACTCCAGTAGTTGTAGCAACCCAAGAAAGCTACCCACAAAGTAAATCCCTGACAAAATTTGTCAGCTGGAGGTGTGTGGTAAGTAGAGTTTGTCTTGGATCTGTCAAAAAGGACTGAAGGTAAGCAAATGTGATTTATTTTAACAGGATGAGACACAAGCTTGTACATCTTGAAAGAGTATAGGCACTAAAATGTAGCTCCTTTCTAGGAAACAGTGACTATAAATAATCTCCAAAAATCATGGGAATAAAACAGATGGCTTTAAAAAAGTTATGTGACTATTGGCTCACTTGGCAAAACTGACAGTTTTTTGGATTTGGCCACAAGGAAATACTGAGTACACCTATATTAGGCCAGTATTTGGCACAACCATGATTCCTCTCTGAATACTGTGTGCATATTTGGTGCCAGTAGTTGAGGAAACACATTGAAAACGTTGGGAAGATGAGCTTCAGCTTCAGTAATTAAGACACAGAAAAAAAAAAAAGTAAAACATGCCCTATATCTGTGACTTGTGAATTGAGATCTACCTGGTTTTCTTTTTGGGAAGCTAGTAGGAAGACTTGATCAGTATGTACACAAAATTAAATGGTACTTTATAAGGAAAAGCTTTCCAATCCACCTGACAAAGGTAAAACAAAATTTACTGGGTCTTTACAGAAGAGAGTTTTAACATAGTTGTAGCTGTGTGGGAATGTGCTATACAAACAGAGCTTTTGTTTCCTTTCCAAACTGTGGTGATAGTCTATTTTATTCATGTCAGAAAAGGCTGTGATACACTTCAAATGAAAAGCCAACATTTCTTGATGTAATGCCACTGAAACTGATAGTTAAACCTAATATAATGCTGTGTCTGCCTTTTCAAACCCAAAAAAGAATAATTCATAGGCATCCACTGACAGGCTGCAGGATTGGTCACTCTGGAAAATAAAGTGCCAACACAAAGATGGAGTTACCCTTCCTGTTTAACTTGTTTGGGTTTTTTATTTTACTCTGTTTAGCACTTCTCCACTCCAGTGAATCCGTTTAATCAATGTAGTAACTCAAGATATTTTGGCAAGTAAATGAAATCTTTGTGTAGCAGGGACACTTGAATGAGCTGTGTAAATAACAAGCATCGCTTTGTCCTTTCAAACTTTTCCAAACAGATTTTTAGATGTGTCTGCAAAAAGAGTAAGGAAGTTAAACCAGAGGGAGGAGAAAAAAACCCAACAAAACAAACCTGTCTAGTCTCATAGCAGTTGGCAGTGGATACCTAAAACTCCACATCAGTAAACAGAGTCTTATATTTGGGCTGACTCTTGCCTCTGAATAAAAGGTGGCTTTAACAGCTGAATAATCTCTTTATGCACATCCAGGCCTGCGCCTGCTGGCGTGGCCAAACATTTGTGCATGCTCATTCTAAGTCTGGAGGGGTGTAAACACTTCCCCATACCCAAGAAAAAGCTTCTGTTAGATTCTAGAGTCTAAATGTAAAATAAATACCAGATTCATACTCTGAAATTCTGGATTGTGGAAGCTTTTTCCAGCTTAGGCGACTTTAGGGTTCGCCAACAGCTGACATCATGCCCAGACATGGGGATTGTGTTTCAAATAAATTGGGAAGGTTTGTACAGCTAAATTTACCATTGTAAAATGTCTAGAGGTGTCCAGACAAGAATAATGACAGGACAGGAGGATGAAGTGGAGATACCAGGTTTTAGTATTATCAAAAACCAGCATGGCCAGCAGGTCAAGGGAGGTGATTTTCCTCCTCTATTCAACTTTGGTGAGACTCCCCCTGCAGTGCTGGGTGCAGCTTGCGAGTCGTCAGCACAGGAAAGACATGGACCTGTTGGAGCAGGTCCAGAAGAAGCCACAAAAAGATCCAAGGGCTGGAACTCTTTGCTGTGAGGACAGGCTCAGAGAGGTGGGGTTGTTTAGCCTGGAGAAGACAAGACTCTGGGGAGACCTTATTTATGCCCTTTCAGTAATTAAAGATGGCCTGTAGGAAAGACGGGGACAGTCTTTTCAGCAGGGCCTGTTGCAACAGGACAAGGGGTGATGGTTTTAAAGATTTAAACTGGAGAGAAGGAAGTTTTTTTACAGTGAGGGTGGTGAGACCCTGGCCCAGGTTGCCCAGAGAGGTGGTCGATGCCCCAACACTGGAACCGTCCCAGGTTGGGTTGCATAGGGCTCTGAGCAACCTGCTCCAGTTGCAGATGTCCCTGCTCCCTGCAGGGGGTTGGACTAGATGGCCTTTCAAGGTTCCTTCCAACCCAAACCATTCTATGATTAAATCACCAATTATGTAATAACTTGGTATTATGCCAGTGTTACCGCAAGTATTTTATCATGGTGACATGTGAACAGATCAGGCAGTGCGTTCCGGCCGCCCACTCCTGTGGTACAGCCTCTTTTCTGAGCGCAGAAAGGCCACCCTTGACATGACGACTACCGTGACGCGACGTGACGCCTCACGCCCAAACATACGTCACGGCAGTGACGTCACGCGGAGGCGACAAGCCAAATCGTGCGCTGGGACCACCAAAGAAGCACCACTTGGGGCCCTTTTCGTCCCCCGCCGCTCTGACAGCCACACTCCACAGCCCCACCGTACCCCCGCCCTCTCCCGCCGCCACTTCCGCCTCCGCAGCCTCCCGGTAACCCGAACAGGGCCGCCCGCTGTCAGGGCCGCATGCGGGGCTGTCCATCGCGCTGCCTGACCCTCGCCCATCGGGAAGCACGGCTCACCGAGCCGTTCTGAGCCACGGCGACGGCTCGGTTAGTCTATGCCGCCCTTTCTGTCGCGATTGGGTGTCGCGGGGCGGGCGTCGCGGTCTCGGTCGGGGCGGTGCTCTCGGACAGGCAGCGCGGCGGGCGCTCCGTCAGGGAGCGCGGCGAGCGTCGTGAGGGGAGAAGAGCGAGGGGACCTCAGGCGCCGGGGAGGGGGCCGCGGCCGCCAGAGGAGTCGGCGCTCCCCGGGAGGCCGGGCCCATGTCCGCGCCGGGCGGAGGTAGCGGGTTTGGGGCGGCGGGGGCACCAGCCGTTTGGGGAGGACCGGGGCGCCGGGCGGCCTGGAGGGTGGGGCGGTGCCGTACCGTGGTGTGTGGGAAAGAGGGCCCGGGGACGATGGTGGGAGGGCGCAGGGGCCTGTCGGAGGCGGGGGCCGTGAGGCGGCGTGGGGAGAGGGTTCCTCGGGACCGAGGCGTCCCGGGGCGAAGGGGGTCGTGAGGGTGAGGAGAAGGAGAGGCGAGGGCGAGGTGCCTGCAGGGCACGGGGAGGCAGTGGTAAGGAGAGAAAAGGCAGGTGGCTGTTTGTCTCGGGCTTACGGTGAGAGCGGGGATTGCAGAGCTCGAGAAGGTGGCTTGGGGTGCTGGAGAGCCTGCCTACGTGGATTGACATGTGTAGGGGTGTCCTGGAGGACTCGAGGAGGGTTGTTAACTAAGAAATCTTCTGCTCTGCATGTATTTAGTGACTTGTCTTTGGGCCTGTTTTTTTTTTCCCGGTGAAAACCGTGCTCCTTCAGATCTGACAGTAAAACGCTTTCTCTGAGACGTAGGAAATCGAAAGTAAAACTGCCCGGCTGGTTAAAGGAGGCCTCCTTCCCTGCCAGTGTGTAGGGGGGGCTTTCTCTGCTCTGTAATTTCCTGTCTTGTCTGTGTCTCATCTTTCAAAACTTGGGGCTAAGTTTATTTTCTTCTGATTGGCCATGGTATTTTTCTTATATTCCTTCCCTTACTCTAAGATAAATTTTAATTGCATTTCAGTACTTAAAATTTTTAATTTTCAGGTGGTGATAAAGTTTGTTGCTTGTTGAGGTTTTAGAGCAGATTAGAAGTGGGACATGTTGCCCATGTTCTTTTCTCCCTTATCTCTTTTATAATGGCTGCATGATGTTTATGTGATTGGTTTAATTGCCAGTAGCGTTAATAAACAATATAAAAAAATCTCACTATTCTTACTTTAATAAAGTTGTATTTCTTCCCTGCGTGCTCGTGTTTGCAAGGATTAAGATTCTGATTCGTGTTTCTGCAGCCTGTGACAAGAGGCTGGTTTTGTTGATTTGAGAGGATTTAAGCATATCAGGCCAAGCTGTTGATGTTTATCTTTTTGTTCTGAATGGTGGCTAGATTACTGATACTGAATACCTTTAATGAATCTTTGGTTTCCTTGAGAGTAAATACATAGATGCTTTCTGCTTTCTCTGAAATGTTGTCTTTGTGTTTCAAGACCTGTTTCTTAAGTTTCCAAGCCTAAAATATCATGAACCCTCTCCCATCAGTTTTTCAAATTACAGGTCTGGTATGAAAACAAACAAACAAAAAACCTAACCAAAAAACAACCCAAACCCAAGCAGAAATTCAGATACAATAAAAAATTCCTTAAGAAAGATTGATTTAAGGTAGGTCAAGTAGTGAAAAATTAAGAGAAATATTTCCCTCTAGAAAAAAACAGTATCTGTAAGTGATGAAGCTAAGAAGATTGTTAGAGCATCTTAAATGTCACTATAGAAATGGTCTGCCAAGAGTCCAAACGCATCTGGAACATTTGTCTTATATCTGTCTTCTCTGTCCTTTCTGATTTTTAGCTGTGAGCACCACTTCTTCCTGTCTCCTGGCTTATAAATTTAATGTCGTTATCTTACATTTTCATCAGTACATTCCCATAAACATTAGGTATTAAGTAGCAGTTATCTTAATGATTAAGTTTCTATTATTGTTTTCTTTCCATTCCCTTAATCTGGACCAAACTGTGTTATCTTTAGCCTTATTTCCTATGGAAATGAGACCCAGGCGAGCTTGCTGCCTGTTTCCATTTTTCTCTGCTTCCCACAACTTCTGAACATTTCAGCCTGTTTCTAGTCAAATTAGGCAGATGTTTTGAAGGTATCAACTTTCTACAGATCTTGTGATAACTGGCAGCTGGGGAAAAACAAAGGTTTAAATGAACATTCTTGCTGAGGGCAGGGCAGTAGCTCAGGGGACAGTTCTGTTTTGTCTGTGCTGTGAGCTGATGCTCCTGTGTTGACCCGTGAGTACCCAGTCTCTGCGTAGCTTGGAGGCAGCAGCTGCCCTGCCTGCCTCCCACCATCAGTGGTGGGAGCCATCAGTAAGCTGGCAGTACAAGCAAAGGGTTTGTGAGATAAGGAGCTGTATATGTAGCAGGTGGTGAGGAGTATTGTGACGTATATATTCTGTGATACAGGACAAACCTATTATGAATTAGACTGTTGGGGTTTTTTTTTTTTGGTCACCAGTATTCATGGGGGGAAAAAGGAGATAATGCTGTATTGTGGTTGAAATCACAATGTGCCCAGTTATGCTCCATCCCTTTTCTTTTTATTCCATCTTCTCTGTTTCACTTTTGTACAAGCAAATGTCGGATACCTCTTTAAAACAGAATTCCAAGTGCCTAAAGTAAGAGTTTGAGTACTGTAATAATTTAATCAAGTGACCAGATTGTTAAAAGTTATGTGTGTAGCTGGATATTTGTTTTGTGACTTCCCCTCCCCCAAATTCTAGTTGAACTACCCTACTAACAGCAGGTTAGGGGCAAAGATAAAAGCTGGAGTATTGGAATTGTGCGTGCCTTTCCAGCATTTATTTAATCAAATAACATTTTCCTCCCAATATTTTCCCTTTAAACCTGGCTCCCAAAGTACTGTCTTTCAGAATCTATCACTTTAAAAAAAACCCAAACCAAACCAACCTGAACATTACTCTCTTTTTTTGTTTGTTAAATAGACTTGATGAAAAACATTTTAATACATTTATTAGAGAGTCTCATGCAATGTTCTAATGGACCTGATCTTGCTAGTAAGGTAAAGCTATCATGGTTATGTTTAAATTCTTAAAGCTTCCCTTTGAAACCCTTTTTGTTAAATATGATAGGAGAGATAGTCTAGCTGTCTCAGACTGTCAGAATTTCCAATGTGAGGTGAGAAAATATTAATACATAGTTATTGTTGATTTTGAAACAGAACATGTAGAGAATTTGCATCTCCCAGATGGATCTGTGAGGAACAGATCTCCTACTTAACTAGCATACAGAGATAGATAAATTAGTTCTTACCTTTAATATGAAAGGGTTTATTGGCACTGCTTAGTTTTTTTGGGTTGTTTGATTTATTTGTTTCTCCTTGCTTAATTACTGATTTCACAATAGCACTGCTTTAAGTTGATGCAGATCAGTAGTTTTAAAATCCAAGTAGTTCTCTGATGCTGAGCTGCGAAACCTTTTAGTTGTAGACGTGTGTTAGGCAGACAGATTTCTAGTACTTGTCTAGACAATGCTGATTTGATTGGTCTCACTTCCATAAATCTGCCAGAAATATTTCTTCATTGGTGCTGTTGCTGGTTGCTGTCAAAAGGGGCCAAGTCCTGGATCTGAACAGGTTCTTCACTGGTCATATCTGCATATGATTTTTTTTTTCAAGCAACTTTTTTCCTCAGAATACCTGGACAAGCATCTTAAAAAGTGTAACATAGCATTCCATAGGGGATAGTCAGTATATGAATCTGTCACTTTATTGTTTGGGAGTTGGGGAAACATGGAATACTTAGAAACAGACATTTTCTTTAGTGTGGTATCTTAATAAATATATTTCAAAATAGTTTAAAATAATACTAGAAGCACTCTACATTAGATTGGAATGCAAGTGTCTCATTACCCCCTTTGAGAGGATGCAGGAAATATGTGAATCTAGCATATTTTTATCATCTGGTCTGAGTAAAATGTTAAAAAGTCAAAAGTAGGGCTGGCAATTTGGAATCAAACTGGTATTACTAATAAAAACTAACTTATGGTTCTTTAGGAGGTATCCCAGGCAATCATCCTGCCTATATAGGCATTTGATTTTCACATATTTACATGCTTCAAGTTATATTTTAAGAAGTTAATTTAGCCTGAAGTAAATAGGTGGTTCAGATTGCTTCTTTCAGTCCTGTGTGGCCCTATTTGATCCTGCACCTGAGTCAGCAGAATGTTCTTGTGTTCAGGCCAGCTGTGTTCTAGACTGTTGTAACAACAGTTACCCAGCAGATTGAGGAAGATGGGTCTTCCTCTCTTATTTGGTACCTACAAAACTACGTCTGGACACCCCATCCATTGTGGATTCTCTGTTCCAAGAAATGCATTGACATGGTGGAGCAAGTCTAGTGGAGGTCCACCAGCATCAGTGGGAGGCTGGAGGACATGATATCTGAAGAGAGACTGAGGGATCTGGGCTTCTTAATTTGTAAGAAGAGAGGGGGAAGTCTTATTTCTGTCTAAAAAAACATACTGGAGAGCATAGGGAAGATGAAGCTGGATTCTCAGAGCTGTACAGGATTAGGATCAAAAGAAACAGACACGAGATGGGGCATAGCAAATTGCAGGATGGTATTAGTATTAGGAAAAGCTTTCTGACAGTGTGGTTTTTCAGGTACAGGAACAGGGACCCAGAGGGGGCTGTCACATCTCTGTCCCTGGAGATACTCAGAACTTAGCTAGTCAAGTCACTGGTCTGCTGGACCTGCTTAGAGCAAGGGGTTGAACTAGGTGACATCAACAGTTTCCTTCTGATCTAAATTATTTTCTGATTTTATCTTTTCGTGTTTGTTTGTTTGTTTGTTTTTTTCTTCAGTATACGTTTTCTAGTCCTCAAAGCTGTAGAATGATTTTTGGGTTGTTTGTTTGTTTGTTTTTCTTAAAAATAAATACAAGTTCTAAAACTTAGTGGGCTAGAAACCCCAAAGACACTAAAGCTTCTCCAAGTGCCCAGAAAAATGTTGAGTAGAGACACAAACTGGAGCCCTTTAACTGTTGATAATTGCAGCCTTTCTGCTGTTATTTCCATCTGCCCTGCTGGCAGGGAGGTTTGTGCCAACATCTTAGTCCACGCAGCACGTTCTTTCAGCTGGTACTTTTGCTATATGGAAGAGTGCTGGAGATGACTGGGGAAACCTTGGGAGGGATGAAGAAAGAGGGGACCAAGATGATGGCTTTTCACAATGAGGACAGTCAGACATTGGGAGGCGGCTGGTTGGAGTGGCTATGCAGTCATCTTCCTAGACAGCTTTTAAGACTGGAACCTAGAACAATCTTGTCTGACCTCATAACTGACCCCGCTTCGAGTGGGAGATTGAACCATGTGAAGGCCCATCTCACCTGCGTTGTCCTCTGATCCTAAGTAAAGGTAGCGTAAGGGGGATTATTCTTAGGCCATGTGGAGAAAGGTCACTGAGACTCTGGTGTGTATTGATGAATCAAATATTTTAAGTTGAGGTTACTGTCTTTTCATCAGTCTTGGATTTTTTTTTTTCCAGATGTACTTCTATTTACATTCAAAGATCTTGTATTCCTTGGATTGTAGAAACTTCAAATGCTTTTACTTCACAAATTGTGCTCAAAGCAACTTGTCATTATAACACCATAACAAAATTATTTGGTTTTACATCTTGTTGGGTCCATTCATTAGTTCAAGAAAACTGTAAACCTGTATTTTATTCTGATGAGTCAGGCTTTTGTGAGTTATTTTACTTAAGATCTAAGTGAGTATGGGTGGGCTGGGAAAGAGAGTAATATGTCAGCAAGTTAAAACTACTTATTTTCCTGTCATTCTGCAGACTTACCTGGGTAACACAA
This sequence comes from Megaceryle torquata, assembly GCA_024611175.1. Lineage (NCBI taxonomy): Eukaryota > Metazoa > Chordata > Aves > Coraciiformes > Cerylidae > Megaceryle > Megaceryle torquata. The sequence goes on from JANIJG010023063.1 coordinate 17,102, forward strand.
TGCCAGCTGAGCGTAAAAAGTCATCAAATATGGAAGAAAAAGAATCTCTGTTAAATAATAAAGAAAAAGATTTTAGTGAAAGGCGACCTGTGAGCACCAGGGAGAAGCCAAAGGATGATGTCAAAGTTGGCATGAAGAGAGAAACTTTAAAGGTTCCTGAAGATAAAAAGAAAAAACTGGAAGATGATAAAAGGAAAAAGGAAGACAAGGAGCGGAAGAAAAAAGAAGAGGATAAAGTAAAGGCAGAAGAAGAACAGAAGAAGAAAGAAGAAGAAGAAAAAAAGAAACTTGAAGAAGAGGAGAAAAAGAAACAAGAGGAGGAAGAGAAAAAGAAACAAGAAGAAGCAGCTGCTCAGTTGAAGTAAGTTGTATTTTAATGGTCTAATTGTACCAAATGCCGTAGTCCTGCTATTGGGATCGTGGGCACAATTATAGAAGTTGAGATGTTGGAGTTACTTGAAATAAGTTCTGTGTAGTGTTATAATTTTTATATGGCTAGTTGAGTATACTTTGACTTCTACACAGTTTTGAGTTTTCACCTCTAACCTCTGTTACTTTAGTCTCTCAGTATGGGGTTTTGATAGTGTTCTCTGTGTGATGACCACGTAATGCACAATAGTGCTTGAATAAAGAAGCACAGCTTCTTTTAAGATGGATACAGTTAGCATCATCAAGTTGTGACTGCAGGCTCTTAACAGGTCTACAGACCACAAAAGGGGCAAATCTCCTGTGAGGAATGGCTATAATTTCTTTTAATCAAACATAGACAGTTGATACCTGGATGGCAAACACAGAATGTAACCTGGCAGTTCGATGTGTGACATTGCCGACAGTGCTTCTTAGTATGTTATCTAAAGGCACTGTAGTGTTGAAGATAGCATCTTTAGACCAATAAAACCAAGATTCCAGACATTGTGTTTGAAAGATGTCAATTTCTAAGACTGAGGCCCTGTCACAGCCAAAATCTATCTGGGACAGATGGATTTCACCTACTTAAAATTTTCTGTGTAATTTCAGTAGTCTGGGAATAAAAGCTTTTCCTTAGCTGTATAATGCAGTAACTTGTTGAAAGGTCAACCTCTTCTCTAAGAACTTGATCTCCATTTGGAGTATATATTTTCTGTTGAGATTAATATATTCTGCACAGAAATAATTGAGAATTTTCATTTTGTAACGAGGTATTTGCCTTTTGCAGCAAAAAAAAAAATTCAACAGTTTATGAAGCAGATGCTTTAGCTTTCTAAGATTAACTTGTTAAATAATTTAAAATAGAGTATTATGGGGAAATTATGTTTAGAACTACTGGAGGGTTTCCAACTATGACTCTTTTTTTTTTTTTTTTTTTCCTTTGAACTGTTAACCTGAAAGTAAGGTTCTGTAATGAAAGTTGACTAATTTTTATTTCCCTTAGAGAAAAAGAGGAAGCACATCAGCTCCATCAGGAGGCTTGGGAACGCCATCAGGCAAGAAAAGAGCTTCGCAGCAAAAACCAGAATGCACCAGACAATCGCCCTGAGGAAAACTTCTTCAGCAGACTGGATTCCAGTCTGAAGAAGAACACAGCTTTTGTGAAGAAGCTAAAAACCATTACAGAACAACAAAGGGACTCCTTGTCCCATGACTTTAACAGCCTGAATTTAAGCAAATACATCGCAGAAGCGGTCGCTTCTATTGTGGAAGCCAAACTGAAAATATCAGATGTGAACTGTGCTGTGCACTTGTGTTCCCTCTTTCACCAGCGCTATGCTGATTTTGCTCCTTCGTTACTTCAGGCTTGGAAAAAACATTTTGAAGCCAGGAAAGAAGAGAAGACTCCCAACATTACCAAGTTAAGAACTGATTTGCGTTTCATTGCAGAATTGACAATAGTTGGGATTTTTACTGACAAGGAAGGTCTGTCTTTAATCTATGAGCAGCTTAAAAATATTATTAATGCTGACCGAGAATCCCACACTCATGTTTCTGTGGTTATCAGCTTTTGTCGGCACTGTGGAGATGACATTGCTGGTTTGGTACCAAGGAAAGTAAAAACTGTTGCAGAGAAGTTTAACTTGAGCTTTCCTCCTAGTGAGATAATTAGCCCAGAGAAACAACAGCCCTTCCAGAATTTGTTGAAGGAATACTTTACATCTTTGACCAAACACCTGAAAAGGGACCACAGGGAGCTACAAAATATTGAAAGACAAAACAGGTGACACTTGAATGTTGCTTTTTATTTATGGAGGAAAAAAAAAATAGTTTATTTATGAAATGTGTAGATTTGTTGCAGTGTTTGTAAACCAAGTCTGTTAGTGGTGTGTAGAAGCTAAGTGTATTCTGCAAAATATATGTTTGTAAAAAGTTCTAAATTTGCACTGAATACTTAAAAAGCAAAAGTCAAACAGTCTTTGAATGTCTTTAAAGAAAATGGAGGTTGACTTTTAGTTTTAATTCTGTTAACTCTCAATTTGGTGTTGCTCCCATAGCAGCTTGAGAGTAATGCTTCTCTTCCAGCTGGTACTGGCCTTTTCCAGTTGGCACAATCTGATTTTTTTCCCCCTTTCCACGCACACGTATCTGATGGACCATATGGCACAATGGCTTTGGCTTGTTTACTTTTTTATATGGAGGAAAAAAATATGTTACATCATGAAGATATCCCTTACAATTTCATGTGGGCAAACTTGATATATTAAAATGTTGGAGGGTATAGGCAATTTCATTCAAATCCTCCTCAGTGTCTATATAAAATACTGATATTGAAAAGTGTGCATATATTTATATGTATAAACACACACATGCACCTTGGAGATCTGAATAATTTAATATCTGCCATGATTGCATTGTTTAATAACTGGTTGCTTTTCTTTAAAGCATCCTGAGTGGTCATCATTGGAGCCAACCTAAACCCAACTGCTGGTCTTAAAACAGTCATTCTTAAATCCTTCTGGAAGCATTCCAGACAGATAGAAGTGAACATGTTACTTGGTGTAGGCACAGATTTCAACTAAAAGGCTTAACATCAGTCCAGAGCCAAATACATACTAGGAAATTATTAAAATTTGATGTTCCCAAACCAAGGCTTTCAATTTGAATCCTTTGTGCTGATGGGTGTTTGTGCTGCAGTCCTAACTGGTCTTGGTCAGTGAAGTGTTAAATTTCACAGGACCATAAACTGACTTTTGAGCTACTATTATTTCTACAAGTACTTTTTTACTTTGAAGTGTGTTGCTGACTTAGTTGGGTTTTTTTTGTTGTTTTTTTTTTCCAAGTTAATACACATTTTATACTTTTACAATTATAACTGATTCTGGGCACATTGGTTCTGGCTGGAATCTCAATGAGTGAATGTTACAAGTCTGTATGGTAGGAAAAAAAGTGGAAAAATATTTCCAAGACATAACAAAGAATATTAAGAAGCCATGAAGAATGTTTGTAAGTGATCTGTGAAAAGGAAATATATTTCAGTGTTTATTTATGCAACTGGATAAAAGTGCCTGGATAGAGCCCCGAGCAGCTTGCTCAGATCTTGCCATTGAGCATGCTTTTGAGTAGATAAGGCTGGAGACCTCTTTATGTACCTTAGTATCTGAATTAGCCCTATGAACTTGGATGCAAAGCTTTATTTTGGGGAAGGCATGTGAAGAACTATCATTTATCACTGGATTAAGATAACTATATTATTTTTCTCTGTGTGAACTTTAAGGTGCTTATTTGAACTGCTTAATAAAAGCCGGGGAGTAAGTTTTGTTGAAGGAACTCGACGTCAAAAAACTTTCCTGCCCAATTTTACTTGCTTATGACATGTCTGTAACAGAGAGAGATGTTTTGCATTTGCATGCTATGGAAGTGTAAGGCATGAGGTCAAAGACAGAAACTTGCCTAGTAAGACAGCTGTGAACTATAGGAATCTTCCTAGACTCTGGATTTTGGGAAAGTGATTGTGTGGTTGGTTGGGTTTTGGATTTTTGTGTATTTGGTTGGTTGTTGGGTGTATTTTGGTCTGGGTTTTGTTTGTGGTGGTTTATTTGTTTTCGTTTTTTAAAAGCAATATTTTTTTGGAAAAAAAAAACCCAAACAAAACAAGACCTCTGTGTATTTGAAACCTGATCCACTTGGCTGATAGCAACAGCTTTTATTCCCACTGTTATTCCAGAACCTGTGAACAGGGAGCAAACTGTTCCCTCTTGTGCATCAACAATATCATGTTTACATTATGATATTTCACCAGGTAATTGCCTCTTGAATTTATCTGTGTCAGGAGAGTGACTGTGAAATAAATGAAGCTGTAGAGATTGGTTGAGTTAATTGAAAATTAATATGAGCCTTATTAGGGCTTTAATATTATGTTACCTACTGAATAATTTAAATAAAATTAAAGCATTATTAGATGCAAGGATTTCTGCAAGCGGGTAATTAGGAAAACTACCTTTGAGTTATGCTTTGAGAGTAGAACCTGATGGTTGGTTGGTTATGCAGTTTAGGGCACAGGAAAATCTCTGCAGTCTGTGGCATTGGAAGGAAACAATTTGATTCCCGAATTCTAGTGTGAGTTTTAAAAAATGAGTGTTAGATATGGAATAAACTTCTTTAGCCTAAATTAAGGATGTTTTTAAGATCTGCTGAACTTGCATCGTGGCACTTTGTGAAACTCTGAAGAGACAAAGATAAGTACTGTATGCTGTACTTTTAATTGTATTTAAAAAATGAATCATGCTTTTAAAAGTTTGCTTAATACGCTTTGGCTTGCTTGTTAATACTTGTCTTTTGGGAACTGAAACTGAGAACTGAAACTGTTGTACTGTTGCAGCACTTTGCTTTTTTTGTTTTTTAATAATAGCACAGCGCTTCAGTGCTTGCGTTTATGAGGCTGTTGATATATTTTAAACTTCAACTATGTAGCTAATGGATGGCTGTCTCCATGGAAAGGCTAAGAATTGGCACTTAATGTTTCCTCAGTCCAAACTAAACTACTACCACTTTAGACCTTGTCAGTGGTTATGTAACTTGTTATTTTTTTCTTGCTCTACTTTGCAGGACTAGGTGATACGTGTTGTATAGGTGTGTTTTAGTAAGCAGGACAAGAAATAGAACTCTTGCTAGCATCACTGC
>JANIJG010023063.1:22292-42245 GCA_024611175.1 Megaceryle torquata
CTTGCGTTTATGAGGCTGTTGATATATTTTAAACTTCAACTATGTAGCTAATGGATGGCTGTCTCCATGGAAAGGCTCAGTCCAAACTAAACTACTACCACTTTAGACCTTGTCAGTGGTTATGTAACATGTTATTTTTTTCTTGCTCTACTTTGGAGGACTAGGTGATACGTGTTGTATAGGTGTGTTTTAGTAAGCAGGACAAGAAATAGAACTCTTGCTAGCATCACTGCTTCATGCACTCTAGCAAAAGGTCTCTGTCAGTCTTGGTTCTGAGCAGGCATAAGGGATTTTGTTGCTCTGCCTGTGAATGTGTTGTGTGCAAAGATGACTTTTACTATTAACATGTAACTGATAAAAACTAAAATTGTTGGACCTCAGCTTACATTGCTTAAACTGTTTTAGAATTTATATGCCATAAAGTGTTTGGGTCTTTTGGTAAGAACGTGACTGTATACTTACTGCTTAATAAAAGCCTAACAAAAATGTAACGATACAGCCTCCTCTAGGAATTACGGCATTTGCACCCTGTTTCAAACTTTATCTTCGTATGCTTTCACCTCAGTGCAGGGTGTGCCGTCAGTGGTTGCAGCTTGTTAGTCCAGTGTTATTCAAGCTACTGTAAAACAAATTGGAAACTTTCTAGGCAAGCTCACTCTGTCATCTTCTCTTTAAAAGTTCACGTTTAATCTGAGCCCATTTGTATCTTTCCTGTAGTAGGCCCAAAGCGTCCCTTAGTCGTGAAGAACTGACTGTGCCTCATCCATATAAGAACTGTTCTTGGAGAGTGGATCATGCCACAGATGGGAAAATGCACTTCTTAGGAGCCCTGTTGAGAACAAACTAGAACATTCCTAATGAGCAACCAGTCTATTCTTAGTTAACCCAAAATCAGGCATGACAGTCTTTAATCAGTCTTCTATAGCAAGCTTTACCTTGCCAAGAAGAGATTACCTTGTTCTGTATATCTAGTTCAAAGGACTGAAAGTTCTTGGTATTTTTTGTTTAAAATTCAAGATGACCTTAGTTGTTTGTACTGATTGAGTGACACTGTTCTGCATGTAATCTGGAAAATGCTTTATTGGGCAGTTCTAAGCAGTGATTATGTTCCTTCAAATAGAAGTTTACTTTTGACAACAGATTTCAGATTTTAAAATGAGAATTTAAAATTAAGTATGAATAGCTTCATAAAAAACCCAACCAAACAAAAAATCAAACCAAACAAAAAAACCAACCAAACAAAAAACATGAAAATGAAAAAAACAAATGTAGCTGCTCTTAATTTGGACTCATAGTCTTAAAGTAACTCGGTTTGTTGGAAAGTGAATGAACTGATTTTAACATGCAACTTTTGAGCCTGCTGGCAATGATCGTCCATTTAATAATTTTAAAAACATGGAAATTTATTGTTACAGATGCAAAGCAATTTTTATTCAGCTTTCATGTAAGTTGAATGTTTTAACTTGCTGCAAAAGTCTTTCTGTAGTACAGGACTGTTACAGGGTAATCATTGGGGAAAAAAGTTTGCTTTTCTCTTTGGACATTGAAGTTAGAGTGACTGTACTATCCTCAGTGATACTGAAGTTGTTTGGGAAAAAAAAAAAAGGCATTGCTCAATTTTTTGCTATTACAATCTAGAGTTCTCACAGGTTACTTAAAGAAAGAAGGTTAGCTCTGCTTAGAGAAATTCCTAGTGGCTCAGCATAGCTCAGATACATTTTAAGAAACAAGATTGTCTTACTGTAACTTTGATTTTTGTAGGCGCATTCTTCACTCCAAAGGAGAACTGAGTGAAGATCGACACAAGCAATATGAGGAATTTGCAATGTCGTATCAGAAGCTATTGGCAAATTCTCAATCTCTAGCTGATCTTTTGGACGAAAATATGCCTGACCTTCCCCAGGAGAAACCAACACCTGAGGGTAGGCCATCTTCCAGAGCGACTAAACAGAATGCTGGACTTTGCTTGGATGTGGTGGGAAGGCTTACCAAACCCTCTTACTGATCTGTTCTCCCCATTGATTTCTTTAATTTAGGTTTTCCCCCTTAAGGATTTCAATGAATGAATAATACATGTGTTTTTTATTAGTTAAACCTAACATGGAACCATAATTACTGTATGTGCTGTGTAGTTCCAGTAACATGTCATATCTCCTTAGATTCATTTAAGGGAATAAAGGAATAAATGGGAAATGTTTTAACCTAATCCTCTCAATTTAATATAATGCCTTTAGAAAAAAATATTTAAAGAACTGCATATGGTAGAGGTTTTAACTTACCTGACACAGCTCAAAAATGTGTTTAAAGTATATTTTGATTCATGATGTTATGAGCAGGAATTATTGTTAAGCCAGGTAAGTCACTAGGTGGCTCTCTGACCTCCTCAGGGCAAATACAGCATTTAAGTGGCAGAACTATTCACTGCCTTAACAAATCTCAAATTTTAGATTTAGAGCTGCTGTTGAAGTGATTGTAAGCTTTAAAAAGCCATATTTCTTGAATGATTCTGAATTTAAAATTATTTTTAAACTTCTATTCTTAAAATACAAAGGGGTACAATTTGTAATACTCAACGTGATTACTTTTTATGCTAATGTGGTTTAGGTCTATTGTAGCTTTCCTTCCTAACACTGCATAAAGTGCTACTTGATTTTAGTTGATTTGACTTTTGGTCTGCTACTGTCTTGTTTTCTGTCAATGTCAAATTTACAATTTTAGGATAACATACTGATATATCTAATATTAAGATTGGGATGTTACAAGCACTTTACAGTAGACATTGCAATATTTAAGTGAAAACAGTGGTGGTAATAAAGATATTAACACGTTTCTTAATGTATTTTTTTTTAATCCTTAAAGGTGCCTCTCTTTAGATTAGAAATTTGTGTAAATAACTTTCTTATGGTTTCACTGTTTTTGCAGAACACGGACCTGGTATTGATATTTTCACACCAGGAAAGCCTGGAGAATATGATCTGGAGGGGGGTATCTGGGAAGATGAAGATGCTAGAAACTTCTATGAGAATCTCATCGACTTAAAGGCTTTTGTGCCAGCAATTTTGTTTAAAGATAATGAAAAATGTTCCCAGAACAAGGATTCCAGCAAAGATGAATCAAGAGGTAGAATGCTTAAAAGAGTATTTTGTTAACATATCTTGTCCAACAGATACACAAGTTTGATGGAAGTAGTAAGTCTCAACTTATAATGATCATGACAGCACACTAGTTTGGGTGAATTTTTATGGAAGAAACTATGGGATAGGGATTATATCTGGATATGGTATTTAAGGTAGAAAAAAAAAGGGTAAATGTATTTTAATATTGATAGAATTTTAAATTTAAAATATTTGGAGACTAATGTTACTGGCATAAAAATGACACCGCTGTCACTGGCTCAAAGCATAACAGAAGATGCACGTTTGGGTAGGGGCAGTGTTTTGGCATTGAGACATGCCAGCAAAGACACAGGCTGTATGATTTTCTCAAGCACGTAGTAGGTCTGTGTTGGAATTTCTGTAATAGAATTTCAGCTTTATAGCTTGTGGGCTCCTTTCTGATTTCTAATTTCTGAAATTGCCCTGTGAGGATAATTAATTGTTGGAGCAGCTTGCCCAGGGAAACTGGAGTCGTCTTCGAGACAACTGGGAAAAATCCCTGAGAAAATCTAGTGTGAATACGGTGCTCATCCACTTGGAGCAGAACGTTGAACTGGAGACCTTGCTAAGGTTCATTCCAGACTAATTTTGTCTGTGATTCTAAACAGGTTGCCTGCTTTAAGTGTACTGTTTCCATATGATATGTGCACTGTTTAGAAGTTGTTTGAAGAATTTAAGTGTTTTAATAAGTTTTTTGCCTTGAATTTTTTTTTTAATGAAGCATAATCTGCAAGTGAGGCTTGAAGGAGGCCTGAAAGAGTAGCAAAATGTTGTAGATAGTAATATCTTGAAAAAATGCATGATGCTGGACCAGTGTTGTCCAAGAAAAATATTAGCTGTTCCTTTCCGCATCTTCAACTAGAGATTCATAGATCATTTGTTTTCAAGGAAAAATAGCATTTTTAGTTGACCTTCTACATAGCACATTATTTCTTCAGCATCTTCCTACTCTTCTGCTTGTTGCTTTTTAAAAATTTTTCTTTCTAAGACCAGCACTTCTGGTCTTAGACTGCTACATTTCTGAATAACTTGTTCTATTTGAATGTATCCAGATCATCAATAAAGATGTACCAGGTGTAGTTCACGACAAACCAAACCACTAAAAATGGTTGGCAATCCTTAACAGATGCCAATGTAGGTAAATATTTGCTGTTTTCAGGCATATTGGTAAAGCTGTATGAAGGATATCAAACCACTGAGACATAACAGATGAGACAGTATAGTCTCAGGAAGCAGATACTCTTTGCCCCATTTCCTTTTAACAAGACTAAGGCAATAAAGAGATGGAGGCTTAGCACTGTGAGACAGTATTCTAATCATGACTGTGTATATTTAATAAATTATTATTTCTACTTAACTTTTAAATAGATTCAAAAGATGCCAAAGATAATAAGGAAGCACCTGGGAGTGACGATTTGGAGTTGGAGCTGGAGAACCTTGATATTAATGATGATGCCCTGGAGTTAGACTGTGGAGATGAGGCAGAAGATCTTACAAAAAAGCTCCTTGATGAGCAAGGTAAAAAGAATTGTTTTTAGGATTTCTTTGTTGTTTCCTGATTGTTGTTTTTGTTTCTGTGTTTTTTGGTTTTGGCTTTTCCTGAACCTGATGATTTTTAGTCAGTAGCTACAGTGACTTCAGGGAAAACTACTTAATTATCTATGAAACTAGTAGCTGGAAATTGTTGGGACTGTGGTCAGAAATGCATTCATAACAAGAACATTCAGATACAAGTGAAAAGTATTATATAGATGTTTATGAACTGTAAGTTACTGATGCCATCATACATCTTTTAAAAATAACCACATGTGAAGGCAGTTGTCTGAGAAGTGACTAGAAAAAAGTCTGAAGACCTCAGTGCATAGATGATTTTCTCATCAAATGTGCCTAGGGCACTAATAAAAAATTTCTGTTCTTAACTCCTCTTGAAATCTAAGATTCAGCTCTGCCTTTCTTATTCATTGTTAAAGACCTTTCTTTTGATGTTACAGTTTTGCCTAGCAGGATTTAAGAATTCTAACCTCTGATTTTGTGTAAAAGGCTGTAAATGGCACCAGTGAAAATATAGCTGTGTTGATCTTAAGAGGGGAAACAGCAGCAAAATATTTCTGAAGAATTTTTCTCATGAATTGCAAGGGGTTTGTGTTTTGGTGTGGTGGTTTGTGGTGGGTTGTGTGGTTTTTTGTTTTTTGGGGTTTTTTTATATAGTTGTATTGAATAGTGGGAAAAGCAACACTGGGTGTTAAGAGCCAAATTCATAGATGAGCAGGTGAGGTGGTTGCTTTGAGCCTAGTTTTTAACACACATCAGTTTTGCTGCTTTGGGTTTCCAAGGACCAGTGAAGATTGTTTCCTTTTGTTTCTGAAGCAGGAAACTTGTGTGTCCAGAATGTGAGGCGGGTGGGGAACCAAATCACATCTGGAGTCCAGTGACTGGAGATTCTGTGGCTTAGAAGGGAAAATCTGACCTGATCTAGTGAATTTAATCATCCTCTTGCTTGAAACTGCATTGGGATTTTAAAGCTAAGAAGTTAGAGCCAAAACTTAAATCTGTGAGGTTCATATCAAAGGAAAGAAGTTCAGGCCCTGGCAAAGACTGTGTGTGTTTGGAGTTTAAAGCATGGAGTTATATAACCAAGCTGATGGCTGGATCTGTGGGTTTGGGTGTTGAATAGTTTGAACAATTCCTCAGAGTGCCATTCTCTCTTGGCTGCCAACAGGGATGGGTTAGGGCATATGGAGCTTTAAATTGGATAACTCTCATATGTAGCTGAAGTTAGTTGAGCTGAAATTAACACTGAAGAGCTTGGCTCCACCTATGGCTGTAAGGGAGGTACATGCAGACATTCTCTTGGCATCAAAATGGAAAAGAGCAGTTTGTTCTGGGTCAGTCGTAGCCTGCTAGATAGGCTGCGTATATGTCATCAGTGGACATCTAAAGGAGCATGGATATTTCCTCCTTGTCTTTCCTTGAAGGGATTCTTAACTTGAAGATTATTTCAAATATAAAGATAAAACTAAATAACGTGAGAGAGAGACCTTGTGAAGTGAGGAAGGAATAACAAGAAATGAGATCAGAAATAGAAGCATCAGTCTCTGTATAGTTCTAGTTCACTGGGTGGAAGTGCCAGATTGAGTATGTCCAGCAGCACAGATGGGATTGATGATCATGCTTCTGATTGTAAAAGGAAGGTGATGCATGTTTTGTCATAATATAAAATATTAACCATTAATACTAGCTTCTGTTTTTAAACTGTCTGTTGACTGAGCATTAAACATACTCCCATCTGAAAGGTTAATCTAAAATGTGTTAGAATGAGATTTTATTTTTTAATCATTAAACAGCCAGCCCTTAAAAAGCTTTTTACTTTCTGCATTGTGAAGATAATTTGTTTCACAGTGTAGGCTTTTTCTTAGTGGAGCTCTATTGCTTCATGATTTTCTTTGCTTGTTAGTTCATATTTTTGTGAACCATGTAGGAACTCGGTGACTTTGCAAATTCTGTAACTTTGTCGAATTCCTTTGATACTGGTAAGTAGCTTCACAAATTAATGATGGAAATTAAAATAGATATGATCACTAAATCCATGTTCTGCTAGAAAACTAGGCTATAAATTAGCAGCTTGTGTTACTTTACTTGAAACGTGTAAGGAATCTCAATGACTTTTTTTTTTTTTTGGTGTCTGTGTGGAATTCCAAATTCTTGGTAGCACCAAATATACAGAAATAACAGAATTCTGAATTTATATGTTATTTCAAGTTCTGTGATCTATTTCCATCTAGTGAATGAGTAGATTTTATTTTTTCAGCCTTCCTTTCAAGTAAAATTTACTTAGGGTTGAATTTAGGAAAATTGGGTGTCCTTCAGCTGCAAGATACAGCTTTAACTTTTTTCATATGTACTGAATATTTTGTGCGTGTGTACTTGAGGTAAGTTAGTAGTAATGTTCTGTGCAAAGCCAGCAAAGAATGAAACCACTGTATTATGACACTGTTAAAAATATTAACCTGAGTATTCCCAGGTTGAGATGGGCCTTCAGTATAAAGAGGGTGGGTGCATGAGGTATATCAGGCTGTTAGATCACAGAGTTGTAGAATAGTTTGAGTTGGAAGGGACCTTTAAAGCCCATCTAGTCCGCACCACCACCCCTCCTCCATGAGCAGGGACATCACCTAGATCAGACTGCCCTGTCCAGCCTGATGTAAGGTCCAAGATAAAGAAAAGTGGCTGTAGCTATTGTGATAGTCTGGGGTGTGGATTTCATTGGCAGAGGGAATAAGTAAATTAGAGAGGGGAAAATAGGATAAATAGGGTAGACAGTCCCCTCAGACAATGGGTGCTGCATATATTTTGTTACTTCTGCATCCCCTTCTGTCACTTCTCTTCAGCCTTTTCGCCCCTGTCCAAATATGTGGGAGACAAGACTGCCTTCCAGAGTGTATTTTGTAAAGCAGGGCTGTGGTGGTGTAACATCCTTCACAGCATTGCAGTGCCTGCTTCTACACTTTTTTCCTAAAGGTTGGAGTCCATAGGCAGCTAAGTTTAAGATATGCCATGTAAAAGCAAAGCTGATGCAGTTAGTTGAAGAGGTTTGTTTACCAGGAATTCAGCTAATTTATTTTGTTTCTCTATTGTGTTAACTTTGAGTGAATCTTAATTTTCTTATTTTCAATATGCTCAGGGAAGAGAGAGAGAACAGATAGCACCGGAGCTGACAATAGTGGCGGAAAACATGCTGAAAGAAGTGAGTTTTGAGGTTGTTTTTAAAAGAGAAGATAAAATGTTAAAAATTAAGCTGTGTGAATGAAGACAAAGATGTTAAGAGTGGCCAGGGTGGAAGCCATCAAGGGTTACTGGGAGCAGGAGTCTGATGGTAACACCTATCCAGCACCAGTTTTTGTAATGGTCAGCAGCAGAGATGATGTGTAGAAATGAGTAGTAAGTCAACCCTGTTAATTTTGCTACACTGTTTAGAAAGCTAGCAAAGTTCCTGTCAGAAGAGCAGGAGTTTTAAAAAGATTTAAAAATACTCATTAAGAAATCTGGTTTGGACTTGGGTGACGAGATTCTGAATGCATTTTCTCAGTGAGGCGTTGATTCGGCGAGATGTTTAACGTAACGCTCATGCCAAAGTGTTGTGCAGAGTGGGGATCTGGGCAACAATCTGCTCGTGGTATTGGTTCATACCATCTGAATGCGAGGGCTCCTGCGTGACCAAATTCATTACAGAAACTCATCTCACAGAGGAACAGCTACTAGCATTCTAAAAGCACTTCTGTTGTTTCCACTCTCAGGGTGATACTATACAAAATAGACTGAAGCTTTCAGGCAGTGTGGAGTTTCTAGGAGAGAGCCCTCTTTTAATTTTTACAGAGCTATATTTTTAAAAAATATGCTGACAATAAGGGTGCCAGGGATTTCTCGGAAAGTATGTGTGTAGGGAAGGGGGAAGGCAAATAACTATTGTTGCTGAAGTAGAAGATTGTTTTGGCACCAGTTGTTGCAAGAGAATGACTTCAGTAAGTCTTTAGCATCTTCTGATGCTTTCTCAGTTCTGCTCCCTGAAGACTGCTGCTTGCTTTGCTGGTTAAATACAAAGGTGTTTTAAAAGAGAAAAAAAATGTTTCTTTCAGTCTCTACAATGATCATACTGCATGATTTGATCTGCACCTGGTCTAAGAATTATTATTATTATACATTACTACTTGTAGTAAATTTTTAAAAAGAGGTAATGCAGTTTTAAAATGTGGTGATGGTGAGACTGGAACACTCAGGAGGGTCAGAGTAAAAAGCATGAAGTGAACTAATTTTTTGCATGAATTGTATACTTAGAATTATTGTTTGCCTTAAATAAGGAAGCCCAGACCATTTCATTCTCTGTCACTGAAAAAGTCTTAATTTTCTGTCTTAAGTCCAAAACCTCCTTCACCTACTACAAAAAAGGCTTTCCACTTTGGAAGGAACCACATACTGTGATGTCAAAGAAATACCTAGAAATACTACATGAGAATATTGCTAGCCCTCCACTGAAGAGGAGGACCAGTGAAGGCAGAGATATATTTGGGCACTATTGAAATTGAATGGGGTAGCAGGGCCTGTTGAAAGATTGTCTTGAAAAGTGACTCAATTGCCCAAGACTTTTTTTTTTTATATACTTTATTTCAAGATCACTGGATCATTTTGAATAGATGACTGAGATGAGATGACTAATTGCTATATGGGGAAAAAGGGGAAGATAAAAGAACATTAGGAGGAGACAGGAAGGTGTGGCTGTAAATACCTAAATGGAAAAAGGCATTAAAGTAAGATAAGTAAAAACTGTTTAGTTTGAGCTATTGCATGTATCGTAGTGAACTCGGAGTATATGGGTGATGAGAGAGTCAGGGTTCTATTAAGCATTTAAAACTTCATGGTTCTCTTGTGTGAGAGCATCTGGAACATCTTTTTCAATGTACCATTCTCCTTTGTTCTTCTGACTGCTAGTTGTCTGTGCAAGAGAGGAGATGTCATCTACTTTAATCTCTGGCTTGCTGGTAGTGTTTCTTGGAGCACTTATTAGCATTTCTTTACCACATTTCAACTCCTGCCCCTAGAAGTTTCCAAAAACTAGGGGAAAAAAAAGTCCTACAATGTAGCATCATTGTTATTTCTTTGTCTTTCAATAACTTGAAAAATGAGCTTAGAATCATAGAATCATTTTGGTCATAAGAGAACTTGTAAGATCATCAAGTCCTCCCATTAAGCTGGCACTGCCCAGTCCACCACTAAACCATGTCCCTCAGCACCAAATGTACATGCCTTTTAAATAAGATGGTGACCCCACCACTTCCCTGGGCAGCCTGTTCCAGGGTTTGACAACCATTTTGGTGAAGAGATTTTTCACTATAGCCAAGCTAAGCCTCTCCTGGCAGAACCTGGGGCAATTTCTTTCCATGCTGATTTATCTTGTAACCTGTAAAGACGTAATGACTTTACCAGGTGTTGGATATATTGTAGTTTACTTGGAATTTCCACCCACTACCACATTCTCCTCTTTGAAGTCTGTCTCTGTTTTCCTTTCAAATACCTCCTCGGTATTCTTGTTACAAATGAACATCCTCAAACTGAAAGACAAGCTTCCTCGTGTTCCTTTTTCAGAAGGCAGATACTTTTGTGTTATTTTGGCCAAAGAAGGGTTCTTTCCAAGTGTTGGTGTTAGGAAAATCTGGAAATTTTTTGTTTCATACCACAAGTTTTGCAATTAGAAGGCAATAATGTTCTTGTCACTTTCTGGTTAGATTCTCTGGTTTCTGTACAGCTGAAGACATTAATTTGGCCTCTAGCTCTTACAGCCTCAAATGAAAGATGTCAAGAACACAGAGGATAAAAGAATGGCCTTAATGGATATTTTGATTAGTGATTTTATTTCTCCTGCAGGGCAAATGTACACAAAAAAAATAGAATCTGCAATTGCACTGAAGCGTTTGGGATTTTTCCCTATATTTTTCCTCATGTTTGGGTTTTCTTGTGGTCCTCTTTTCTATTACCTCAAGAAATTACCAGAGTTTTCTAGGAATATCTATTTGTTGCTGCTCCTGCCAGTGTAAATTGGGAGGTAGAGAACTTCACAAATAGGAAGGCACATTTTAAGGGTGATAGTTTTGACTTTTGTTGGCATAGACAGTGAATCAATTTTTTTGCCTTAAAAAATGAAATTTTGTATTAATATATATATGCTTTTGAATCTGTGGATGAATATTTAACCAGTAAACTTTACAAATGTATTGTGTTTGGGAATGTGATCATAAATAGTTAAATTCATAGCTAAAGATGTGTGCTGCCATTTATTTCCCTCTGCTAGAACAAGAGGATGAAGAAGCCAGTACTGGATCTCATTTAAAACTTATAGTAGATGCTTTTCTTCAGCAACTTCCCAATTGTGTCAACAGAGACCTCATAGACAAGGTATAGTCATAGTTTTCTTTTTTGTTTTCTACTCTTTATTATACTCAATCAGATCAGAAATAAAGATTTGAAGCTTTGGGGCCTAGCAGTAGCTGAATGAATTTTTAATCTGGAGGAAATACTTTTCTCACTTAAGCAGCCACTGCCCAAATACCATGTGATACTGGGTTCATCAGCCTGTTTTCTTATGTGTTAGTTTGTTTTAGAAGTAGACTTGGTGGTTTTTTCATTTTTTCCTTCTCTTACTCCCTGAAAAATTACTTCCTGTCTGTCTAAAGCTGCTTTCTTCTTTGTGTTGATCTGAAGAATCAGTCCCCATTCCTGTAACTGGACAAGTTTTCTATGTCAGTTCTAGATAAAAATGAAGATTATTCTTACAGTTGTGTTTTAAAGTGGCTACCTGTAACAGGAATAGCTCTCTATAAAAGATGCTTTTTAAAAGCATCTTTTATATTGCTTTACATAAAAATCCCCTGCATTAAAGGTGAAGTATTATATTAACATTTCTCTTCATAGGCAGCAATGGATTTTTGCATGAATATGAATACAAAAGCCAACAGAAGAAAACTAGTACGAGCACTTTTCATAGTTCCTAGACAAAGGTAAGAACTGAAGGAGAACAAGATGGATCCACCCTTTGGTTATTTAACATATGTATAAATTTTTAAACTGTTTAAGTTACTGAAAACCTGTGGCTATTCCAAGCTGCATTTGTTTATTCCCGATGTATGCTGCTGAAGTGATTTATGCTACAGCACCAAAGACATACCTAGGGTTGATGCTCAAACAATTCACAGTATTTTGCCATAGTGTACTTTTTTAAATAATTAGTTTCTCTTTTCTGGTACTTGTGTGTTTAGGAGATCTCTTTTTTTTTTTTGACTTGTTGTTTTCATGGTTAAAAAAAAAAACAAAAACAGAAACAAAATCTGCCTTCTGTCCAGAAAAGGAGGCTAGATTTCATTCAGGAAAATTGTGGTTTGGTTTGGTTTGTTTTTTTTCTATAAGAACTTGTGAACAGTGAGAGCAAAATGTTGTTTCAGGAGGATTTCTTGTGATACCATAATTCTGAAATAGTGCACAGCCATAGGAACAGAGCTGGTTCTAGGCCAGCCAGTTTAGAGAAACCCTGTATGAGTTTTGAGTTTCTGTCTGTGTAGAGCAGTCCATGCAGAGTTCTGCTATTTCTCCTTGTCTCACAGTGTAAGTGAGGTCCCTGCACTTACAGAAGAGCCTTGCTAGCAAGAATGGTTGCAAATACTAACATAAAAATGTTGAATTCATTGAGAGCATTATATATATATATATATATATATATCAGATAAACTTGAACCTTAAATAGGTTTAATTAGGAAGGATTTACTTCTCCACCTTTCCCTGTTTCTCCTAAAAGGTTGTTTTCATGCTGCTTTTAGTTACAAATGTTTCATTGTCACCTTGGGTTTCCTGTTAAGAGTTCAAGCCACTTTGATTCCATTCCCTTTTAACACTGGGGTGGGAACATTGAGTGTCTGTTTTGTCTCCAGGCTTGTGTAGACTACTGCCTTGAATAAACAGACTTTTGGTGTTTTGCTTTCCGTAGATTTAATTATTTCTTGCACTGTGTTTCCAACCTTAATCTGGCCTGTTTCCACATCCCATCTGTAATGAGCTGTACTAAGAACCTTAGCTGTGTAGAAACCAGTGGCTTGCTTGCTGGCTGTGTGCATTGACCTGTCTTCACATTGGTACTAGTTTTTGCAATTAGATGTATATAATCTTTCATTTTCTTCTGTGTTCTTTTCTCTAAAAATTATGGTTTTGACACATCAGCCTTTGGAGACTTTGATAGAGGCCTGACTGTGCCTGAAATACAAATTGCTGACAGAGGAGGTAGGCAGTTTAGTATCTTACGTGTTAGATGTAAGAAGGAGTTCTTCAGCACAAATTTATGATGTAGAAGTAACATTTCTGTTTATCAGCCTTATGGTAACCATGAAATGTATCAGAACACAATTTAAGAGCTTTTCATCACATAGAACACCTACAGCAATGTAAACGTGTAGGATGACTTAGGCTTTTGTCTTCAGCTATACCATAATAAAGAATTTTCTGGACTTGTAAAGTGGAAGTGGCTTGTGGGCTGATCTGTGAACATACAGTAGTATTTGTACCACTGCCCTGTATTTCTTCCTGGTGCTGGTGATTCGAGATTGCTCAAACTGAGCATTAACTCTTGGAACTCTCAGAAGATGCGTGGTTTTCTTTGCATAATCAGCTAAATGTGCTAGATGATAATGACCTGAAGGAACTTCCTAACATTGTGCACAGCAAGAGAGGTGCTTTCAAACAATAAAAACATCATGGCTTGTAAATTCAGCAGCATAGTTCCATGGGTACCATGAAAGCAAAAGCTAAATTCATAGTGTACTGTAGTATTAAAAAGTAAGATGTCTCTTACCGGGCTGTGCTAGGAACGTGGTAAATTGCTAGAAGCATCAATTGTCTTCACACTGTCACTGATTTGTTGTCTTCCCAGTGGTAGTTTCACTACCTCACAAATCTGTTTTTAAAACAATAATAATAATTTTTAAAAGATTAATTTTTGTCTAGTACCTCAATAGACTGGTGTATATGGTGTGGTTGGCTCAAGGAGTTGCTTGCTTCATAACACTTCAGTTCTCTAATAGTTGGAACTAATGCTGAAGCAAATGGCTCAGCTGATTTCTCACTTGTTCTTTAATTTAAATATTCTTAATATTAATATCAGTGTACAATTCTTTTTTTTTAACACCTTTATCTGCTGTCTGCTCTGAGACCTGCTGGACTAATGAATACTCCAGCTCCCAACTGTAAGATCTGAAGTTCAGTTGTATATACTTATCTGTTTTTTGCCCACATCAATGACGCCTGTCTCTAGGCTACGAAGCAGGAGAAACAGGATGTTGACTGAGCTGCTTGTTCTGAACCACAACCAGTTGCAATGACAATACCAGCTGAATTTTCAATAGGTGCAGATGATTTTAAAGGACAAATCTATCGTAATGTTTAAATTAGCTCTATTACTGCAGATGGTGAAAGAGTTGTTCTGTATTTTGTCTTGAAAATCAACATTTATAATCCTTGTAGAAAAAGTCCAGGTGCGTATATGTCACAGGGTACTAAGGGTTGATATAAAATGCTACAAATTGATTTAGTAACTTATATGACACGCTGCTTTAAAACTTTGTATACTATGCATTAATAGTGTTTTTGCTTTGTGTATCTCTTCCCTGCACCACAATGATTTTGAATCATTTTGAATCTTTACCTTGCATTATTGTTGTTGCATACTAGTTTTTACTTATTCTAGGAGTTTCTGCAGTCTCTCTCCAAGATACAGTAGGAGAATAAAGCTTGTTTTAGTTATGTTCTTGAGGGTTGTTTTGTTGTTGTGGGGTTTTTTTTGTGGTTTGGGTTTTATATATTTTGTTGTGAAAGGTTCAGAGGGCTGGTGTCCTTGTAGGATGTAGATAAAGCAGCGTATTTTCCAAAATCATTTAGTCTCCAAGTGTTTCAGATAATGCTGTCTACATCTAGCTGTTATGTTGGCAGCCATAAGAAGTTATTTCAATAACAGACTAAGTTCTGTTTCCTCTCTTGAGACACTAGTTTTAGGAAATGTGCGGGCATAGCAATTTTACCAAGAAAGTACAAAACTGGTTTCATGTTTGAAGAGCAATGCAGATGCTGTGAAATCTTGTTGCCAGGGAGCTTTTTCGCTCCCACTAGGGTTGGATAGATTGAAACAAATGCAGGATCCTTCAAGATAGAAACCATAATTTGACAAAAAAAGGACTGTTTTTCCTCAAAGAACTGTAGATTAGTGTTAGAATGCAACATCATTGCACTGCTCTGTTGAATACTTATGAATGGATCTCATTTACATTTTCAGCTGCTATTTGAACCTGCAACCCAACAGAACAGAGAGCCTTTGGAAAAGATTTTTCAATGCTGGTATACAAGCAGCTTTCACATGTGCATTGGAGGATTGATTTAAAACTAAATATTAGCCTTTTAATTGAGGACTGTATAGATTGCACTGAGGTGACAGTGCAATGATTTAACCCATGCTGCTCTCAGCTTTAGGACATGTGATTTTTTGCTATCTAACTGAATTATATCTCTCTACAGATCCACACAAATATTTAACTGCATACTGCAATTTTGAGGGTTGGGGTTTTTTTTTTAACTTCAACAGGAGAAGTTTTAAATATCTTTTTAGGCCTGATATTCCAAACTATGCTAGACAAATGGTAACCAGTAAATAGGGATGGTTGTGGTCTTCCCCCCCCATTCCCATCTGTGGTGATCAGTGAAGTTGCAAGCTCACTGAGCAAGGGGTCTGGTGTTCATGATACATTTTTAGCATTATCATTGGCTGTTCTTAATTTAGAAGTTATCTGCTTCTTGAGTGTTAAATAGTTCTGAGCATTTAAGCTCAAAAGTTGGAAACCTTCTGTATATCTACCTTCTTTGGACATTTTATCCCGGGAGTTCTCATCAGCAAGATCCTTTTTGTTTTTTTGGTTTGTGTGTGTGTTTGTTTGTATTTTTTAAAAGCCACCACAAACTAACAAACCCACCCACAAAACCAAACAAAACAAAAACCACCCAACCAGAGTAGTCTTAATGCAGGTACCAGTAGATGGTGCTACTGATACTGCAGTCTCTCTCCTTCTGAACATGAATTTTTGTCTCCCCTGTGAGAGAGGGAAGAGATTCAATCTCCAATTGCCTGTTTCACAGTAATTGGCCCAAGGCTTTTCCTTATTATATTTCACCTGTTTAGAAGTAGTCTTAGTATTCTTACCCATGAAGAAACCTTCTGTGTTCTGTGAGGGAATAACAACAATGTGCTCTAAGACTTTAATTTTCCCCCAGGTATGTTCAGTTTACAGAGGTGAAATTATTAGCTCTCAGCAGGCAGGTACTTGTTCAGAACAGAATAAAACTTTCTGCTATTTGTCTTAAAAGGGATGCTATACAGAAATACCCTCAATTCAGCCAGTTCATTCTTAGTTTAGCTTTTGTAGGTGTGTGAGAAGTAATGAGACTTCTCCTCTGAGAGTTAATGGCTAAATGCTTAATAACATCATAGTAATTGGCTATGGCTAGTCATCCTTGACTGTCTGTTCCAACAAGCCTGAAAAATGTAAATACTGCTTCTGTTATTGATTAACAAGAGAGAATTAAAACTGTTAAATAGGTAACTGAGACACCTGCAATCTTTCACCAGGACTTTTATGAGTACTCAGGAGGCTGCTTAGCTGTGTCTCTTCCAGGTAGTATGTTCTTATGCTTCTAATCCACAGTTTCAGTACATAATTATTCCTCGTTCCATGACTGCATATTAAAGATCTTGGAAATGTGCTCCAGTGACATAGCAGTAGGAAGGAGAGGGTAGACAGTCATCTCTGCTTTGTTTTGGGGTTTTTGTCTTGATGCTCTTCCATGTTTACTTTGTGCTAGGGCAAGCTTTGTGTGTTGACTAATGCTTTCAGATTTTTTTTCATAATCGTGTTTTGGTTTGGTTTGGGGTTTTTTTTGCTTGTTGTTTTGTGTTGGTTTTGGTTTGGTTTTGGTTTTGTTTTGTTTTGTTTTGTTTTTCCCTAGCAGTAGGAAAACCTTAATCATTCATAAATTGTAAACTCAAGATCCAGTTTTCCCTTACAGGCAATTTCTCAAAGCATGCAAATTTAAGATGTTTCTCCCTACTTAAACCAGTAGGCTTTTTCTAGAGTTTATCTGTTTACAGCATTAACTTACATTCTGAAAATACAAAAAATACTTTCTTCAGCTTGTTAAATGATATTAGGAGGCCTCAGCGTGCAGTTGTTTTCCCTGCATTTAAAAGTGATACATGTGCATTTATGCAAAGCAGCTGTGTTATATTTTGTCCTGTTACACCATGCCACCAACCAGGCTTAAGGGCATTTATCCCCTTTTTACAACTAGATAGACTTTGATGGAAGGAAAGAAACAAAGTAAAAACTGAGGAAAACATAATTGCCCTCTAAAATTCCCTAAGGGAAACGTGATACAATTAAATGGGTATGAAAGCATGTATTCAAGGAAAGAGAAAAGAAGATAAGGAAAGTTCTGTAGAAAAAATCAAACCATTACTATTTGTGTGAGTATTAGCTGAGTTTTGGGGAAGAAGGTTGCCACATCACATCGACTGAGCTTTGTAAAATGTGATGACTACTTCATTCATTGAGAAATTCACTGCCTTGAAGATGTTCTTTCTTCTCCTGGTTTTGTCTGCTGCTGCTCAAAACCAAAACAAAACCCAAAGCCAAACAAACAAACAAAACAAAAAACCCACAACAAACCAAAACCAAACCCAAAACACAAAAAAACCAAATAAATAGAAAAACCGGAAGCCAACAATAAATTGCAATAACAAGTAGAGTTGTCTGTAAGAATTTTTCATTTTGTGTATTGAGAGGGATCTGAATTTTGTTTTGTATCTGGTAATTGCTTAAAGGTTGAATTCTGTAGTTTGGCACTTCACCTAAAGCAGTGCTTTTGAAAGGAAATGAACTGTGAAGGGTTCCAATGGGCTGTGGTAATATGCCTTCTTGTATTGTTATTTTTAAATGATAGTACAATCTGCAGAGTGAGGCTGTAAAATTGCATGTACATAGGTGTGTCAGTATATGTGCATTCATTCCTCTCCCAAGTAAAATGGTACCCATAGCTGTAGATGTAAATACACTTTCCTTGTCTATAAATGATTTGTCTATTTTATCATCCGTTTGCAGATTGGATTTGTTGCCATTTTATGCAAGACTGGTTGCCACGCTGCATCCCTGTATGTCTGATGTAGCAGAGGATCTTTGTTCCATGCTGAAAGGGGATTTCAGATTTCATGTAGGTTTTGTTGATTTAGTTTTTTTTGCATTCAGATTAACCCCTCTGATAATAGTAATCTTCTGGGGAATAAAATAATGCTTGCTTATATGTAGATGCCAGTTCTTAAATTCTGAAGATGCTTTTCTGTCATGAGTGGATTCATCCTAAAATACTGCATCTGTACATTTAAAAAGACCTTTTTTATGACATACATATATGGAAGTATATGCTATTAAAATGAACACCGCAATGGTCACAACAAAAGTTACAAAATGAGGAACTGTTCTCCATCTGTGCTGTTTTCTGTAAATTAATAACTAGCATTTAAAATGAGAGCTGACCTGTTCAGAGAATGCATTCCCCACTACAAGGTTTCTGTTGCAATATAGTGGTTACTATGCTAATGTTGAACTTAATTCCATTTTTTTACAGTTTTCATCAGCCCAAATATTCTGTTCCTCACAAATGTATTTTTCTCTGTTGTTTCTTTCACTAATTATAAAGTTTTGTAATTAAATTGGTTAAGGTGCACAGTGATTCATTCTGAATATTCTGAGTTTTATTGCACAGTTTAATTATTGTTTTTCCTAATATTGACATTAAAAATATGTATGAATTACTCAGACTAAGTCTTAACTATCTGAAGTTAACTGTTCTGAGGAAAAGCTGTTTCTGATGGGGAGAAATACAATTTTGTGCTTTGCAGTTTGTGTTTAGACATAGTTATAAATTTGTACTGTGTTAATAAAATTATGCTGGTTATCAGTAATTTTAAAAGAAAAATAAAAGGGGAAAAAAAATCTTCACTTTATTAAACCTGACTTGAAAAACCTGTCAATGTTTAATATCTCCTTAGGGACTATATAAGTGATCAAAGAGAGATTACTTACCAGTTCTAAACATACAGAATCTAGAATGTTTAGCCACTATTTCACTGTGGCAAAGGTGGGGTGGCCAGGTTGGTGTGTGTCTGTAACTGTAGGTATGTTGGAGGATGGTTTTTTGGGGGGGATGGGGAAAGAAATTCAAAAACATTGTAGAGAGACTTTTAGGAAACCCAGTGGTAGGTAAAGGTAGAACATAAGAAACCAAACAGATCTCAAACTCCTGAATTCCCAAGCTTATTACAGACACTTGGGTCAAAGTAATTTGTAAGATAGAAGTATTTTTGAGGGCCTAAAATCAAGTGCTTTTTTACTACTCTTATTTTTTTTTAGGTAAGAAAAAAGGACCAGATCAATATTGAAACAAAGAATAAAACTGTGAGATTTATTGGTGAGCTTACCAAGTTTAAGATGTTCTCCAAAAATGATACTCTCCACTGTTTAAAGGTTAGTCTTGTTAGTCCTGGACAACTGTATATGCTGATAATGTATCCCCATCCTGTTCCCCTTCATATATCTGTTGCTGATGTTACCCATTAATTCTTTGTGTAGGTTTTAAACCCTGGTGTATGTTGCTGCTGTGTATGAGCAGTATGAGGAGTGTGAAGTCTCCTGTATGAGGAGACTTTTATAGCTGTTATAAAAGATAAGAATGTTTTCATTTATCTAATGGTAGTAACATTATTATAATAAGCTTCCACATTTGGACATAACCAAAGTGTTAATAACAGCTTTTAAAAACTAAAAGTGTCTCTTATAAAAGGTGGTTTAAGGCTCACCTGGGTTATGATCACTTCCTGTGGGAATAGTTTGTCTTCACAGACTCATTAGCTATTGAAACTGAATTGTTAAAAGTTATACTTTCATAGTTTTTCTTCTGTCATCTATAAAATACTGTAAAATGCAAAGGTCTGTTAATTTTTAGTTATTGCTTAACTAAAGCAGTACAATTAAATTAGATGAGCTTTGAGGTTATTGTGTCCTTGTGCAGTATTATTTGGTGCTTTTCCATTTTAGCAACTGGAATTTTAAAGCAGATATGACTGACTTGGTGTATGGGAATTATTTTATTATTATTATTTATTTATTTAAAT